>QRFJ01001923.1:0-23742 GCA_006176705.1 Cocos nucifera
AAAAAGAAGAGATCTGCTAGGTGTCAACTGGTGATTTGAGAGCAATATAAAAAAATGATTTTGGAGAATAACGAATGACTAGATTACGTCTCTAGTTTCAATCAGAAAAAGTTATTGATCCTATCGAAAGGGTTTCATGATTATCGATGATAAGAGATCATCGACATAATCCATTACATATAGAAATTGAACCTAACTGGATCACACAAGCATGGTTTTAGGGATTCTGGATATCATTAATTGGGATTAACCTAGTTCAATTGATTTGAATAAGATTCAATTAGGTTCAAGAAAATCGTGCTAGCACATGATTGAGCCTAATGTTCTCCTTTAACAATCATTAAAGCTTGTCTCGACTGAGCCAAATGTGTTTGGGCTCACTCAAAAATCTTTACTTGGTCTGACTGAAGCTTATCTAGATCAGAAAAGGATTGTCTTAATTTATGAGATAAATTTAAGACAATACCTGTCATTTTCGGTCACCTGCTAAATCTTATTTTCGGACATTGGTCAAATGTTGACACTGGATACTTAGACATCTATCCATGTGTCATGCACCCATACGAGAGTATCTAGGGACTTATACCCTACTAAAAAGCAGACAGAAAAGAGGCCCATGCCTAGGGAGGCACGCGCTTCATGAGGATAAAAGATGGAGTCCCATACAGATGGGACTCCAGGTTGCTTCAAGGGATTAAACTATGTGGCGCCAAGAAGTCTTATTTGACCTAGTCTTGGCACCACTATAGGAGGATTTTGAGGGTCTCTCATCTGATTGGATCAGATGATGTCGTCCCATCAATTAGATTTAGATCTGATTGCACAAAGGGCCATGATTGATTAGGATGATGTGGCACTGCATGGCGCGGTAGGATCTATATAAACCCTATCTGCACCTAAAGTTTAATTCTTCTACCTTTAGCCCATGCCACATAGCCCATCTCCCTCCTTCTCTATGCCACCCTCTGGTCCTCTTTCTCCTCTCCATGCCCAAGGGCTTTTGGGCATGAACAAGGTGCTATCCAAGCAAGTGAAAGGCGCTAGAAAAGGAAGAAGGCAGCACTGCTGCAAGAGACAATGGCTATTCTTCAAAAGCAGTTTTAAAGACCTTCAAGATTAGATCTAGATCTAATTTTTGGAGGATTGACTGAGAAGGAGAAGATCTTCATGTGAGCTCAGAAGTGGTACTCCCAAGTCTTGAAAACATGAGAAGATAGGTCATGAAAAGATGGGAGCGAGCTGGAAGAAGATCAGTCGCAATAGTAAAGTTTAGAAACTGGGCCGGTTCACTCTGAGACTGAGCTAGCTCAGTTGGAAACTAGGTTGGCTAGGTCTCATAGAAAAATCTAGATAGAGAACAGTATTTTTGGGCTATTGGAATGATACACAACTAGGTTGGCTCAGTCTGGGACTGGGCTGATCCAGTCGTAGGTTAGCCAGCTCAGTCTAAAATTGGACCGACCCAGTTTTCATGGGTTATTATTTTATGTACATGTGTTGTTTGGGTTTGAAGAGTTTTTCTATGAGCTTAGGCTTGATCCTTTGTAGAGTATATATACTAAAAATAGGTCAAGATTGTTAGAGTGCTGAAATATACTGAATAAAAGCTCTTTTTTCCTACAAATCTCTTCTTCTCTTTTTTTCTATTCCTTGATTTATTTGATCATACTTCCACAAAGATCTCTAAGAAGTACTTTCTTATTGCTTGGCTAATCACCGGAGACCATGTCGATCCATGTGGATAGAGCGTATATTTTCAACATTTGGTATCGGAACAGTGTTGCATGGAAAGAAAGAAGACACCTAGGATTTACTACATCTAGGATCTATTGCATTAGATTTTATCTTAAAACTTCTAGTTTTCTTCGTGGTTATCTCTAGATTGAGGTGGAGATTGTTTACATAGAAGAATGATGATACAGAAGTTTGGAAAGAGGATCTAGGGCTAGTTAGATCTTCTTTGAAGGATAGTTTTGCTGGTGTGTGAGATCGTGAAGGGTGTTAGGGATCTGTTCTTAACTTGTTTGAAGTCATGGGATCAAGTGGATTCAAGATGGATTTTGATAAGTTCGACGGCAAGGGAAACTTTACTCTATTACAGCAAAGAGTAAAGGATTTGTTGGTTCAGCAAAGGATCTACAAGGTCTTGACAAAAGAAAGGTCAGAAAAGATCGGTGCTAAGGATTGGAAAGAGTTGGAGAAAATTGCTTTTAGCATAATTCAGATGTGCTTGGTCGATCAGGTTTTGCCTGAGGTTTGCACAGAGACTATGGCAAAGGAGCTCTGGGAGAGACTGGAGAACACATACATAGGGAAGAACATGACGAATAAGCTATGGTTGAAGAAATAGCTGTATAGTCTGAGGATGCCCGAAGATAGAGATCTTGTTGCACATATCCAAAGGTTCAATCAGGTGTGTTCTAAGGTGATGAGTTTGGATGTGAAGATCGATGAGGAGGATCAGGCATTACTGCTATTATGTTCTCTCCAAGGTTCATATGATGGTCTCATAACAACTTTAGTTTATGGAAAGAAGATCCTAAATTATGAAGAGGTTGTTGGTGTGCTTAGATAAAATAAGCAAAGGAAGAAGATCTACAAGGGAGACCCTAAGTCTGAGATCTTGGCTATGAACGAAAGACAGGGAAGATCAAAGAAGAAGATAAGAAAAAAATCCAAGGGTAGGTCAAAGTCTCGCGATCAGAAGAAGATGACATTGAAATATTATAAATGTCATTAGTCTGGACACCTGAGGAGAGATTGTCCCCTTTTGAGATCAAAAAAAGAAAAGGCCAGCAAGAAAGATGATACGACTTCTATGAGCAATGGAGAAGACCTGCTAGTTGTATCAGATGGATCCACAGAATGCAATACTATGTGGATATTAGATTCAGCATGCTCGCACCACTATACTTCTCATCGAAAGTGGTTTGCTACCTACCAAAAAGCCGATGGTGGCAGTGTCAGCCTTGGAGATGATCACCCATGCAAAATAGCTGAAATTAGCTCTATTAGGGTGAGGATGTATGATGGGATCATTCGTACATTATCAAATGTCAGGCATATATTGGAGTTGAAAAAGAATTTGATTTCTTTGGACTACTCGGAGGAGCAGGATTATGCTTTTAGTGGCCAGGCTGGGAGTGGATGTCCAAAAATTTTCAAGAAAGCTTTGATGGTGATGAGAGATAGAAGACTGAGAAACAATCTTTACAGAATAGAAAGCTCAGTGGTAAATGATAGTGCAGAGGTGCTAGTAGCGGCATAGAAAGAGCAGATTTTATATTGGCTATGGCACTATCGGATGGATCATATGAGTGACCATGGACTCACAGAACTAAGCAGAAGAGGTATGATCCCAGCCCTGAAGAGGAAGGGCATAGATCTTTGTGAACCATGTATCTTTGGCAAACAACATAAGATGAAGTTTGCCAGAAGTACCAAGCGCAGCGAGGGAGTGCTGGATTTAGTGCACTCAAATGTGTGGGGATCAGCTCCTATATCAGCTAGAGGTGGGGCAAAATACTTTGTTACTTTCATTGATGATTTCTCAAGGAAGGTATGGGTTTATCTGATCAGAGAAAAATTAGAGGTGTTTTCTCGGTTCAAAGCTTGGAGAGCTAAAGTAGAGAAGGAGTCAGAGAGATAGGCAAAGTGTCTGAGGTTGGACAATGGAGGGGAGTATACTAGCCTAGAGTTCAGGAGGTACTGTGAGGAAAATGGCATCAAATGCCATTACACAATGAGGATGACTCCCCAGCAAAATGGTGTCATGGAGAGGATGAACCCAATACTGACTGAGAAGGCACGAAGTTTGAGGCTGCAGACATCACTTCCAAAGTCCTTTTGGGGTGATGCTCTAAATTTTTCTTATTTTCTTATGAATAGGTACCCTCATTATAAGCTGAATGGAGGCATTCCAGAAGAGGTCTAGAGTGGGAAGAAGGTGGAGCTTAACTATTTGAAAGTCTTTGGTTGCACAGCCTGTGCATATGTGGAGGCAATTGAGAGGAGCAAATTGGACCCAAAATCTTAAAAGATGACATTCATAGGATATCCACAAGAAGTCAAGGGGTACCTACTATGGGACTCTCAAGCATAGAAGTCAGTGATCAGCAGGGATGTTATCTTTAATGAGAAGAGTATCTTAAGGAGCTCGGGGATAGATGAAATTAGGAAAACAAAGATGAACAACGGTGGCCAATTGGAGAATGATGACATGCAGGTTACATCTAGTTACAGGAGTGTTCCTGTTGAGGTGGAGCTGGGGAGAAAAGTATTGTCTCAGATCAAAAATCAACATAAAGGGCCGGCAGTTCAGACAGATGTGCAGGAGCAGCCATAGACATCAGACAAAGATGTGCCAGTGGGAGTGGCTTTGCACAAGCCCCAGCATATTATTAGGAGATCGATTAGATGTGGCATTGATGAGGTTATCTACTATGCACTCATTACTACTAATGGAGATCCAGAGAATTATGCAGAGGCCATGGAGAGTGAGGATCATGATTCATGGATGCAGGCTATGATGGAGGAGATGGAATCACTTGAGAAGAATCAGACATGACAGCTGGTGGATCTTCCAAATGGTGCTCGACCTATTGGCTCAAAGTGGGTGTTCACAAAAAAAGAAGCACCTTTAGAACAAGGTGGAGTCAGATTCAAAGCAAGGCTGGTAGCAAAGGAATACTTACAAAGAGAAGGGATTGACTACATAGAAATTTTCTCTCGTGTGGTGCCTCATACATCTATTCGAGTTTTGCTGTCACTGGTGGCATAGCATAATATGAAATTGAAATAGATGGACGTGAAGATGTCCTTCTTGTTAGATATGTGTGCCCTAGAAGTCAGAATTGGCTGACACTTGTTATACACTTCTAAGGACAAAATTATAATTTTGACTATAAATAAAAAAATAGGTTATTTTCTATCATAATGTGTATTTAGTGTCTGTGATACATCCCTTGAGTTAATGGTAATGATAATTCTTATTTCCAAGAGTTGAAAATTTAAGACAAGAATTTTCATTATTAACTCATAAAATGCTCCTGACCGTAGGATTATCATGAGGATGGTGAGGATGATGATTGATTCAGAAGATTGATGTACAATCGCTTCTTTAGAGTAGATGAGTATTGAGTTTATGGTGTAGAGACATCGAAGCGAGAGTATAGGTACTCGTTAGAGAACGAGGATACTGAGTGTGACCACCTCGAGCAGTCATAAGGAAGTCAACTTCTCATCAATGACTAGCTCGAAGTTGTAGTAGTGTATCTAGTTCTTTGACATGAGGTGCATCGGTAGCTCACCTTGAGGGTGTTATAGTTTGACTATATCATGACTCGGTCTCCTAGCCATTCAAAATCCTACGGTGTATGTTGGCTATAGCATGTTCATTGTAGGAATTGGATTACACCAAGAGAAAATCTATCTACCTCGGTAGATGGAGCAGCCCTATGATGATCATGAGAATCAAGTCCACAAGTCCATGGCCATGGTAGAGTGAAATAATAGAAAGAGTTTCTATTAAGATTTCGACATCGAACTTGAATCAAATGATTAAATCATATGATAGAAATTAGGGTTTGACGAGTTCATCTTAACCCTAATCTGATCGAGGCTCAAGATAGAAGAACTTAATCACACAGATAGCTACACCGAGAGGTTCATTTTTAGTTTTGTTTTGATTGGTTGCCACCATATACTGCTAGGTGTCACTGGTGGATTTTGGAAGTAATTAGAATGATTTGGATGATCGATCATTCTAGTTGTCTGAATCAAAAAAGTTTTGATCCATCGAAAGGTATTTCGATGATGTCAATGATAGAGATCATGACATATCCCATTATCATGCAGAATTGAACCTAACTGGATCACACAAATAAGGGTTTGGATCTGGATATCATCAATTGGACTAATCCGATTCAATTGATTTGAATTAGATTCAAAAAAATCATGCTAGCACATGATTGAGCCTACCGTTCTCCTTCTACAATCATTAAAAGTTATCTCAACTAAGCCAAATATATTTATGCTCACTCAGGTACCTTTACTTAGTCTGACTGGAGCTTGTCCAGGTTAGAAAAGGGTTGTTTTAATTTATGAGATAAATTAGAGACAACACCTACCATTTTCTATCACCTGCTAATTCTTATCTTTTGACTTTGGTCAAATGTTGACCTTTGACACTTAGATATCTGCCCATGTGTCATGCACCCATAGGAGAGTAGATAGGGGCTTGTCCTCTTGCTAGAAAATGAAAAGAAAGGGGCACATGCCTAGGGAGTCATGCGCCCAAGGATAGGGATGCCTGGAGTCCCATACAAATGGGACTCTAGGTTGCTTCTTGGAATCAAACTAGGTGGCACCAAGGGACTCTATTTTGACCAGTCTTGATGCCACCTAAGGGTGTTGAAGAGGAGCTCTTATCTGATTGGATCAGGTGATGTCATCCCACCAATCAGATTTAGATCTGATTGCATGAAGCGATGTGATTGGTCGGGATGATTTGGCACTGCATGAAGTAGTAGGGTCTATAAAAACCCAGTCTGCGCCTAGCTTTATAGAAGCTCTCCCATAGCCCATGCCACAAGGCTGCCCCTCTCCCTCCTCCATGCCATCTTTAGGTCCCCTCTCTCCTCTCCATGCCCAAGGGGATTTGGGCTCCAGTTTGG
Organism: Cocos nucifera; assembly: GCA_006176705.1. Classification (NCBI taxonomy): domain Eukaryota; kingdom Viridiplantae; phylum Streptophyta; class Magnoliopsida; order Arecales; family Arecaceae; genus Cocos; species Cocos nucifera. Next base: position 6,675 of record QRFJ01001923.1, read on the forward strand.
TGCGATCAAGGCAAGAGAAAGGTGACGAGAAAGGAAGAAAGCAGCATGCTGCAATAAACGACATCCAATCTTCAAAAAGTATTTTGAAGGTCCTCCAAATCAGATCCAGATCTGATATTTGGAGAAATGATAAAGAAGATGAAGATCTCTAGATCTAGCTCAAGTTAATACCAATAGAGGTTAGGCACTTGCATGGCTAGATCCAGAACCTCAAGTAATCAGCAGGATCATCACAGGATAATCTAATTATCCAACAACAAGATATAAATTAAATCTATTTTAATTTTATTTTTATTAGATCTATAAAATTAGATTTGAAATATCTCAGATCTAATTTGGATTTAAAAGAAAAATTTTTGAAATATCTCTCTTGATTCAATCTAGATCTGAACGAATCTGACCCAGGAAACTAGGTTTTCCCTTTCACTTCCTTCATGGGACTTTGGAGGAAAGAATCTACATGAAGCACCTAGATGGTTTCATGGAGATGGGATAGGAAGAAAAGATGTGTTTACTTAGAAAGTCTTTGTATGGCTTGAAATAATCCCCTATCAGTGGTATCGAAGGTTTGATAGCTTTATCTTGAGCTTGGATTTTAGCAGATGTGAACATGATTGTTGTGTTTACGTCAAGGATGTAGATGAGGAGGATGTCCTGTACCTATTATTGTATGTAAATGATATGCTCATAGCCAGTAGAAGCATAGATGCTGTGAAAAGGTTGAAAAGGATATTATCATCTGAATTTGAGATGAAAAATTTGGGTCCAGCTGAGAAAATTCTTGGAATGAAGATTTGCAGAAATAGATGCAAAGGAGTGCTCCATTTGTCACAAGGAAAGTATGTCCAAAAGATTTTAGAGAGGTTTGGGATGGAGAAGGCCAAATCTGTAGAGATGCCATTGTCGAGCCACATGTCTCTCTCCAAATTACAGTGCCTCCGTTAGAAGAGGAGAGAGAGTACATGAAACAAGTCCCTTAAGCAAATGCTGTAGGTAGTGTGATGTACACTATAGTGTGCTGTAGATCAGATATAGCACATGCTATGAGTACGGTTAGTAGATACATGGCTAACCCTAGGAAGGAACACTCGAAAGCATTGAAATGGATATTAAGAGATCTGCATGGAACAAGGGATTATGGTTTAGTATTTGGTGGATAGCCAAGAGGATTTGGAGAATAATCTGTGAAGATGTTTGAATTTGTCTTGAAGGAAGTTAGAATATCTATTTCAAAGTCTTTGTACTCTTGATTGTATAGGTTAGATCAAAATGTATAGCTAATTAATGCAAAGAGCCCTGCAGATCTAACATTGTTAGATATATGTGCCCTAGAAGCCAGAAATTGGCTGACACTTGTAATACACTTCTAGGGGCAAAATTATAATTTTGACTATAATCAATAAAATGGGTTATTTTCTATCACATATGTGTATTTAGTGTCTGTGATACATCCTTTGAGTTAATGGTAATGATAATTCATATTTTCAAGAGTTGAAAATTTAAGACATGAATAATCATTATTAACTCATAAAATGCTCCCGACCATAGGATCATCACGAGGATGGTGATTGATCCGGAAGGTTGGTGTACAATCGCTTCTCTTTAGTAGATGAGTCTTGAGTCTACGGTGTGGAGACACCGGAGCGAGAGTACAGGTACTCGTTAGAGAACGAGGGCACTGAGCGTGACCACCTCGAGTAGTCATTAGGAAGTCTACCTTCTCGTCAATGACTGACTCGATGCTGCAGTAGTGTGTCTGGTTCTTTGACCTGAGATGCATCGGCAGTTCACCTTGAGGGTGTTATAGTTTGACTACACCATTACTCGGTCTCCTAGCCATATGGAACCCTGAGGTGTATGTTGGCTATAGCATGTTCATTGTAGGAACTGGATTGCATCAAGATGGAATCTATCTACCTCGGTGGTAGAGGAGCAGCCCTATGATGATCATGAGAATCAAGTCCAGAAGTCCCATGGCCATGGCAGAGTGAAATAATAGAAAGAGTTTCTATTTAGATTTTCACATTGGACTTGAATCGAATGATTACATCATATGACAGAGACTAGGGTTTGACGAGTTCACCTTAACCCTAATCTGATCGGGGCTCAAGATAGAAGAACTTAATCACACAGGTAGCTGCACCAAGAGGTTCGCATTCAGCTCTGATGGGTTGCCACCATATACTGCTAGGTGTCACTGGTGGATTTTGGGAGCAATTAGAATGATTTAGATGATCGATCATTCTAGCTGTTCGAATCAGAAGAGTTCTGATCCATCGAAAGGAGTTTCGATGATGTCGATGATAGAGATCATGACATATCCCATTACCATACAGAACTGAACCTAACTGGGTCACACAAACAAGGGTTTGAATCTGGTGATCATCAATTGAACTGATCCAGTTCAATTGATCTGAATGAGATTCAATTAGGTTCAAGAAAATCGTGCTAGCACTCGATTGAACCTAACGTTCTTCTTTTACTATCATAAATAAGTTGTCCTGACTGAGCCAAAGGAGTTTGTGCTCAATCAGAGGCCTTCACTATGGTCTGACTGGAGGTTGTCCAAGTCAGAAAAGGTTGTCTTATTTTGTAAGACATTACCTGCCATTTTTGGTCACCTGCCATTTCTTGTCCTTTGACTTTGGTCAAAAGTCTGACCTTTGACTGGTCAAATGTTGACCATTGACACTTTGACTTTTGTCCACATGTGTCATGCACCTATTGGAGAGCTGGTGGGGGCCTGTCCCCCTGCCAGAACCTGGCAAGGAGGAGGGCGCACGCCACCCTTGGCGTGTGCCCAAGTTGGAGGCGCCTAGGAGTCCCTGTTGGACAGGGACTCCATCTCCTTTTTGGATTCCAATTAGAGTTCTCCTAAGAACCAACTTTGACTGGTCTTAGGCACCCTCTAAGGAGGAATCCAGGGGACTCTATTCCCACCAATCAGATTTAGATCTGATTTCACAAAGGGTTGTGATTGGTTGGGAAGAAGAGGAGTTGGATCACAGTTAGTCTATAAATAAGACCCTGCGCCCAACTCAAAAAAATAAAGATTGAAATAACAATTCTCCACACCCCAAGGCTGCCTCTCCTCTCTTCCTCCTCCATGCCAAACCCACCTTCTCCCTCTCCTCTCCACGTCCAAAAGAAGTTTTGGACCTTGGTTGGTGCGATCCAGATCAGAGAAAGGCGACTGAAAGCTAGAAGGCTGCGCTGCTGCAAAGGACGACTGCTGATCTTCAAAAGGAGTTTTGAAGATCCTCCAGATCAGATCCAGATCTAATTTTTGGAGATGTGATAGAGAAGAAGAGGATCTCCAGATCCAACCCGAGTGGATACCGGTAGAGGCCAGGCACTTGCGTGGCTAGATCCAGAACCTTCCGCTGCTTACAGGATCATCAACGGGTAATAGGATTACCCACTTCAAGGTAAATTAAATTTGATTTAATTTATCTAATTTTATTTTAATTATTAAAATAATAAGAATTAGATCTAAAATATCTTAGATCTGATTAGATCAAAGAGAAAAAAATTTTTGAAATATATCTCTTGATCTGATCAGATCTGAACGAACCTGGTCCGAGAAAATCAGGATTTTCCTTCAACTGGTATCAGAGCCAAGGTTCTAAAAGTATTTAGATCTATTTTTAAATTTATTTTAATTAAAAAATAAGTGATTTTAGATGTCACATGAGATGTGATCAGATCTAAAATCAGAAAAAATTAAAATTAAATGATTTGGATCTAAGATTAGAAAATATGCATGACTAGTTCTAAAATAGAATAGTTCTATAGAATAGTCTTGCATGTTTTCAATTTAATTTGATTAAATCATATTTTAGATCTATTTATTTACTATTTTTTGATATTATAATTATTATAATAACATCTAAAAAATAGCAAATAAAAATTATTTAATTTTAAACATCATATGAGATATGATTGATGCATGTCTAGACTAGTTGTAGAATAGTTCTACATAATTGTCTAGATTAGAATTTATTTTGATTAGATCAATTTAAATCTAATTTTTTAGATTATTATGAGATAATTTAGATCTAAAAATATGCATGATTCGATACATGAGATGTATGCAAAATATGCCATGATTAGATCTAATTTGTATATGAGATATATGATATAGATCTAAAACTGTTTTGTAGTATTGCATGTTCCTGATTAAGGCGTTCCTCTTGGCCGTCCGGTCATAAGAATGAAGAAGGGTTTAAAGGCCCTCTCCTTCCCATTCGATGGGGTGTTCTTATGATGTGTAGGGGTGCTGCGTGTTCGTCCTTAATCAGAAATCCCAAAACTTACTTTCTGCAAAACCCTAGATCCTGAAACCCTAGGATTTATTGTGCATATTTTGTTTATGAACCCTACTTAATTAAAAATTAAGATTATGGAAATATTAATTAGGTCTAAAATTGAGAATTTTAGATCTAAGACATATTCATAATACTGGGTTCGGGCTTGGGTAGCTCAATTAGGTCTAAGCGGTTGATCAAACCGAATCAAGAGTTGGTTAGATGGGATCAACAATGCTTAAATTGACCAGCCTAATAGGATTAAGTCTGGGTCAAGATCGAGTCACGATCAAGCAAGACCTAATTAGGCTCAGAGGTTAGAGTCTGGATTGTAGGCTAACCCAATTGGTTCTGACTCAACAATTTGGTGTCTAAGGTAAGTTTGGCACATACGACCGACTGGTTTTTAATTGGAAGCTACTCGACCTGAATGCATTCTTGTACGAGTTAATGGCATATTCCTTCCACCGGTCTCACTTACCTGGCCATATCTGTTGACACAATTCTGATCTGAGGTGGTCAATAATCCGAGCTAACCCATGCCACTAGGTTAGTCATAATTGTTATGACTATGACAAGTCTAGTTTAATGAGACCTGAATCAATTCTCCCTAAGAAAAGATTAAGTCTGAGGTCTTCCACCATTGTAGATGTGCGGGCCCTTCCCGGGGTTGATTGTTCTCGGCTGGATACAGTGGCTCAGTTGCACCGGGAAGATGCAACCATGTCTATTAGGCATTGGATGCTATGGGCTGGAGGATGAGTTGGGCTCAATATTTTGGATACGGTGAGAGACTCAATTAGGAATCCAGTCTATGCAAATGGTGGGTCTGACTTAACTAAGGAGTGGATCAATATTTTGGATACGGTGAGATTCATGAATTAGAGACCAAGTTTGGGTGCACCATGATTAGAGAATCATTGAACAAGAGTTGTTCACTCATTGGCTAACCCATCACCAATAACTGTTAGGTGAGGTGATGAGTCAGTTGGTGAGACCGCACCACCCACTAGAAATCATTAATCATGGAGATTTTTGCATCTCTACAGAGGGAGTGTAGGGATCCGAGAAAATAGTGGAAGCTAATTTGTTTAAAAATAAAATCCCTAAATAAATTGGTCAAGTCATAATTACAGTATCTAACTAGAATCTTTGACTCTCTACAGAAAAATGTCTGCGTCCAACCCATTAGCACGTATCCTGGACACACATAGACTGACCGGACCCAATTATAAAGATTGGCTCAGGAACTACAAAATCATTTTGGGTTTCGAGAAGTTAACCCATGTATTGGACCAGGACCCTCCCACCTTACCAGCCGTCCATCCACTGAACAGAGAGCATCTCTGAAAAAATGGATAGACGAAGATAATAAGGCCAGATATTACATGTTGGGCTCGATGTCTGATGAGCTCCAGCGCCAACATGAAGATATCGGGACTGCTCGCTAAATGTTGGCTCACCTGTAGGAGATGTTTGGTGAACAGAGTCGACTGCCAAAGGAGTTTGTGCTCATTTAGAGGCCTTCACTTTGTCTGACTAGAGCTTGTCCAAGTTAGAAAAGGTTGTCTTATTTTGTAAGACATTACCTGCCATTTTTGGTCACCTGCCATTTCTCATCCTTTGACTTTGGTCAAAAGTTGACCTTTGACTGGTCAAATGTTGACCATTGACACTTTGACTTTTGTCCACGTGTCACGCACCTATTGGAGAGCTGGTGGGGGCCTGTCCCCCTGCCAGAACCTGGCAAGGAGGAGGGCGCACGCCACCCTTGGCGTGTGCCCAAGCTGGAGGCGCCTAGGAGTCCCTGTTGGACAGGGACTCCATCTCCTTTTTGGATTTCGATTAGAGTTCTCCTAAGAACCAACTTTGACTGATCTTAGGCACCGTCTAAGGAGGAATTCAGGAGACTCTATTCTCACCAATCAGATTTAGATCTGATTTCATAAAGAGTTGTGATTTGTTGGGAAGAAGAGGAGTTGGATCTTGCTTAGTCTATAAATAAGACCCTGCGCATAACTCAAAAAAAAAAAGATTGGAAATAACAATTCTCCATGCCCCACGGCTGCTTCTCCTCTCTTCCTCCAAGCCAAACCCACCTTCTCCCTCTCCTCTCCATGTCCAAAAGGAGTTTTGGACCTTGGTTGGTGTGATCCAGACGAGAGAAAGATGAATGAAAGCTAGAAGGCTGCATTGCTGCAAAGGATGACTGCTGATCTTTGAAAGATGTTTTGAAGATCCTCCAGATCAGATCTAGATTTGATTTTTGGAGATGTGATAGAGAAGAAGAGGATCTCCAGATCCAGCTCGAGTGGATATCGGTAGAGCCCAGGCACTTACGTGCTAGATCCAGAACCTTCCGCTGCTTATAGGATCATCAATGGATAATAGGATTACCCACTTCAAGATAAATTAAATTTAATTTAATTTATCTAATTTTATTTTAATTATTAAAATAATAAGAATTAGATCTAAAATATCTCAGATCTGATCTAGATCAAAGAGAAAAAATTTTGAAATATATCTCTTGATCTGATCAGATCTGAACGAACCTGGTCTAGAAAATCAGGATTTTCTTTCAGTTATACTATTCAGTGATAGTCAGGTTCACCTCCTTTTTTTAATGTGGTCAATCAATTTTCTTATTAGGACAAGGTCCATCCCCTATTCCTAACAAAATTGCCGAGACACAAAAGGACCATTGAGAGGGCCTCTTCCCAACATCATTGATTTAAGAATTAGAGGTCTTCACCCTCGTTAAGATGAGGTTAACCTCCTATTTAAGAACTAGAGGCCTTCACCCTCATTAAGACGAAGTTAACCTCCTATTTAAGAACTGTAGGCCTTCGATTCTCCATAAGATCTTCATCCACGTTAGGATGAGGTTCACCTCCTGTTCCTGATGTGGTTGGCTATTTCACTTATTAGGATGAGATCCTCTTCCTGTTTCTAACAAGATTGCTGGGGCACAAAAGGACCATTGAGAGGACCTCTCTCCAATGTCATCAGTTTAAGAACCATAGGTCTTCACCCTTATTAAGATGAGGTTATCCTCCTATTTAAGAATCAGAGATCTCCATCCTCGTTAAGAGGAGGTTAACCTCCTATTTAAGAATCAATGGCTTTTGATTCCTTATAGGGTTTTCATCTACGTTAGGATGAGGTTCACCTCCTATTCCTGATATGGTTGATTTTTTTTCTTGTTAGGATGAGGTCCTCCTCTTATTCCTAACAAGGTCGCTAAGGTATAAAAGGACCGTAGAGAGGGCCTCTCCTTAACATCATCGATTTAAGAACCAGAGATCTTTACCATCATTAAGATGAGGTTATCCTCCTATTTAAGAACTAGAGTCCTTCACCCTCATTAAGATGAGGTTAACCTCCTGTTTAAGAACTAGAGGCCTTTGCTTTCTCATAGGATCTTCATCCACATCAGGACGAAATCTACCTTCTATTTCTGATGTGGTTAGCTATTTTTCTTATTAGGATGAGGTCCTCCTCCTGTTCCTAACAAGATTACCGAAATACAAAAAGCCATTGAGGGGGCCTCTCCCAACATCATCGATTTAAGAATTGGAGATCTTCACCCTCGTTAAGAATAAAATTTGGTTGAACAGTTCCATGCCATTGCACAGTTCGGCACCAAAAAGATAGAATGTTAAAAATAAGAGAATTTTATTGAGTATGAATTCATTGATAGTACATTTATAAATTTTTTGAATTCCACGATCATGGGAGTATGACTCCTCTGAGCTCCTTTAGATAGTAAGACCTAGGTTGAGCAATTTCCACAACCTCATATGGGCCTTCCCAACTAGGATGAGCTTTTCTTGATGTTGTGGCTATGTCCTCCTTCTCAAGCCTGAGGGCTTGATGGAACGAATCTCTCATGTCTCCCCAAGAAGAAAGTCTTAACTCTAAAAAAGGACATGAAATGAAGAAAAACTTCTCCTTTCAGTTATGAATGAAAGAAGGGGTGCCCTTAAGCAACCCCTTCTTGCCGAATTAAAGAGACACGTACCACCAATCTTTGGCAGTAGGATGATGCTTGAAAGTAAAAATATTTTAAAATAAAAAAATGGTAGGTCGAACGCCTGCCATGATACACAAAGAAAGAAATCCTACGATGAACCTAAAAGAATTCGGTGCCATGGAGGCAAAGAAAATATTAAGGAACTTGAACAGGCTGACTACAAAAGGAGGCAAGGGCAGCCAAAGTTCCGCTCGAAGAGTCTCTACAAAAGTAGGCTCAATCACTAGGATCAGGAAGTTCAAGTTCATATACAAAAGGAATCTCGAACTAGATTCTAATTAGGAAAAGATCATCAAGCTAAAGTTTACAAGGGATGGTGGTAGGTACAAAGAAAGGCCAGGCAATTTCTATAGGTTTGGCATCCTTAAGGGACAGATCCATCATGGCCAAATGGGTCAAAGTCCCAAAATTGATCGACCAAGATTCCTTGGCAGACATTAAGATCAAGGTAAAATCAGGAAAATGCCCAAAAATTAGAGAAAATAAGGTGTAAAAACTCCTACAAAGAAATGAAAAGAGCAAGAAGCAAAAGAAGCAAAAATAATCAAGAGAAAGATTGTGGAGCTGACCTAAGTCAACTGGAAAGAACAAGGAGACAACGAACATGATGAATATCGAGGGGAAGAATGCTTGGAACCAAGGAGAATGGAGGAAGAAGCTTGAACTCTCGCACGAGAGGAAGAAGAAGACTAGAGGAAGGAGGAAGAAGGCAAAGATCTTAGGCAAAATGAGGACCCAAAGGAGAAGGATGGGTTTAAATATCCTCAAGGAGCCTAAGGTAGTTATGATTATAGATTCCTTCCCATCGATCCCCAGTCGATGCGTGTCTCGCTCATCATGGCAGAAAGCTGGCGACGGACAGAGCCTTAATTGCACCGCATCTTAGGCAGTGCTTCGACGGGAGCATCAGAAATTATCTTTTTGGATCACCTCACATTCAAAAAAGTTTTAGCATCCATGCAAATGATGCCAAAATTCTCTTCCTGGTGGGCATGGAAAGTTCGAAAGGACTTTGGCACTCGTACTTCTTACTCCCTTCTTTCAAACCTTGAACTCGGGAGTAGGGGGACTTATGTTGAGTGTAGACCCTCTCCTACCGAAGTCTAGAAAGATGTTGAATCTTGGGATGACCTCGTCTGGTGATAGCGATTATGGCCAACTTCACTTAATGACTCCAGAATCGACAAGGATCTTGTTGTCTATGCGGACTCCATCAACCATATACCATTCAAACTCCTACCGATCGGACTCCTTCCAAACTCTTTTAGTGGGTCTCCTCTTGGATCTCCCCAGCAGATCTTCCTCTAGATGACCCTTTCTAGTCACACTCCCATTGAACAAACTTCTCCAAGCTGCCCTCTTTTTAGATGATTTTCTTCAGTCAATCTCCTTCTAGCCGTCTAGGAGGACCTCATCGCTCACGTAAAATTAACCTACCAACTCAATGCGAATCAACTTATATGCAGACAACCTCAAAGGAGCTCGAACCTCTCTGAAACTATTGAGATCTAAAAGCTCCTCACTATCGATGTCTACCTCATCCGTACCTCATCCAAACTTCAACTATTAAATCCCAGCGGATCGGCACATCACGACAATGGACACTACTCTCCATAACAAACCCCATGTGGCCTGAGTGGCCCACTACCAAGTGGTTATGATTGTCACCATTAGTTTGTTATAGGCTCCGCCTATATAAGAGACCCTTTAGATATGCTTTCTCCCTTAAGCTATCTTTTTCTACCCCAAAACTCTGCTTTAAATTTTGTTGAGCACTCCATTTCTGTTGGCCAAGAGAGCCAACTTGATCATCGAAGGGTCTTATCGAAACCACCACTCCTGACTTTGGGTGAGACTTATTTTGCAGGTCAACGATGATGACCTTATCTTCTTTGACTCCAGCATCGACTTCGACGTCAACCAGATTTTACACCAATAGGTTCTAAGAGTGCTGCTTTACACATTCAACCTATCCGACCATCGGGTACCAATGCTAGATGGTCACTTCAATTAATATAAAAATTTATTTCTATGCTATCGACTTAAGATCAAACCTATGGGGTCACATACATAAAAGGTCTTGATCTGATCGAATGGTTGATCAATGATTTAGAATCGTTCTAAGATCAAATAATCAATACAATTGATATTTGATCTAGTGCAAGTGTTGCAGGAGGATTGATTAGCAATTGGATTCCTAATTGCTTAGTTTGATTAAGGCAGAGGGTTAAGATTAAGTCTAATTTAATATGATTTAATTAGATTTAGTTTATACTTGATTGGATCAAGTCTTATTGGTTTATTGGATAAGTCAATTGCAAGGAAGAACAAGTCCCTGTTCAATCAGGACTTGTATGTATCTAATTTTTAATTTGATTAAAAATTAAGTCAAATTTAAATTTAATTTAATCTAATTTAATTAAATTTTTTGTTGGACTAACATCATCTCTAATTGGGTTACATTAGTGTTGATTTAATTAGGTTGAAATAATAAGTTGGACAAAGTGAAAACTAGAAGTCCTAGTATGACTAGGATTTCTCCATCTTGCGCCATCTTGTTTTCCATGCCCTCCTATGCAAATTCCCTTAGACTTTTCATGAGAAATTTTATTTCTAGAGAGTATCCACACCCTTTTTTTGTCTCCTATCATTTTATAAAGAAATTAGTTATGGAATAGGTCAAAACAAATAAGTTGTTTTGACCAAAGTCTCTATTGGATAGAGTTTAACATATCATCTTTCCTTATTTCTTTGAGGTATCAAACCACCTGATTTCTCTTTGATTTTTTTGTCATAAATAGAAGACTTTTATTGACATATTCCCCATAGTCCACAAATAAAAATACGGAGGGGACGCCTAAGAGTTGGGCACCCTAATCTTTGCTCAATTTGTACATGCCTTTCTAGGTATTTGACCTAGACAAGGACTCTATCATGACTCTCTATTTAAAATGAGTTATGGCATAAAATTTTTACAAGAATTAGTCCTTTGAGAGAGGGTTTGGACATGGGAATCTTGGGCACAAAAAGATTTTGGGCATGGTACTTTGATAAGACACAAACTGTTGTGTCCTGGTGAGAGAGGAACAAAGAAGAAGAAAGGGTTCTTCTTCAAGGATTTTCTTGATTCTCTTTTTCTTCCTTTTATGAGATTTTAGAAGAGTGATTCACTTCCCAAATCCTCTACTTTTTCTTCTGATTATTAGAGTGTCCAAGGTTTGAAGAAGGAGGCTTCTAATTAGCCATCAAAGAAGGATCAGCACAGTACTAGCATGCTGTGCTGATTTCCTGTCACTAGACTTCAAATCGACAATTGAGGTCTTATGTGGACATATCCTATAAAGGCTGGATGCATGTGCGGCTTGGAGTGATGACCTCAGCCTTGGATCATCAAGTTGAAGAACCCAACTTGCAAAGGTAAGAGAGATTCGATCTTCTTTTTCTTTCTAGATTAGATCTAGTATAGCTTTGATGTTGATGTGATCAACATCAACTTTGCTTGATTTTTAATACCATTAGCCGGGGGCCTAGACTATCCTTAGAGGAGCGATGATCAAGGACATGGAAGAGCTTGAGAAGCTCGGTGTGAAGTTAGACTTGGACTTGCAGAGAATGATATTATTCTGCAATCCTTGACTGATGCATATGGGCAATTCATCATGAATTACCACATGCATAAACTTCAAAATTCCTTGGCCGAATTAATGAATATGCTGGTTACCGCTGAGCTTTCTATGAAAGGTTCTAAAGGCTCAGTTCTTGCTATGGAATGGACTTCTTCCAAAAGAAAGTCTTATGGAAAGAAAAAGAAGTCTGTGAAAAAGCAGAAGGTGGAAGGAAAAGAAGAAGAAGGCAGAGCCGAAGAAGAAGGCCGATGTCAAAGGAAAGTGTTTCCATTGCAACAGCGACGGCCATTGGAAGCGGAACTGCCCTACTTACCTGGCCACCCTGAAGAACAAGAAGGAAGGTCCTTCTGGAGGTATGCTCGTTATTGAGTCTAACCTTACGGTTTCTTCTGCATCCAGTTGGGTGCTTGACTCTGGTTCTAGTGCTCATCTGTGCACTTCTATGCAGGGTCTTGAGGATAGCAGGAGGCTGAGGGATGGAGACATGATCCTACGCATCGGTAAAATGGAGCAAGAGTTGCTGCAGTGGCCGTGGGAACATACCCTCTTCGATTACCATCTGGTTTAGACTTAGTTTTGAAAGACTGTTATTATGTGCCTGCAGCTAGCAGGAATTTGATTTCTGTTTCATGCTTAGCACTAAGAAGGCTATGTGATTACCTTCTTTAAGGACCATTGTAACATTCTTTATGAAAGAAATAAAATTGCAAATGGTTTCCTTATTAATGATCTTTATCAGCTACATATTGATGTACCTATTTTTAACTATCGAGCAAAACGTGAATGCCAAACGAAAATGACCTAGGGATAGTCCAAATGATAGATATCTATGGCACCTGAGATTAGGTCATATAGCAGAAGATAGGATCAACAAATTGGAGAAAAATGGGCTATTGAGTCCATTGACTTTCGAGTCATATCCAACTTGTGAATCTTGTCTTCAAGGCAAAATGACTAAACTCCCTTTTGTTGGACATGGGGAAAGGGCCACAGATCTCCTTGCCCTAGTACATACTGATGTGTGCGGCCCATTTGATGTGCCGGCTAGAGGCAATTTTGTCTACTTCATTACCTTTACCGATGATCTATCTAGGTATGGGTATGTGTATCTTATGAGACACAAGTCTGAAGCTTTTGAAAAGTTCAAAGAATTCAGACATGAAGTAGAAAAACAAACTAGAAAAATCCATTAAGGTTCTTCGATCAGATCGAGGAGGTGAATACCTTAGCCAAGAATTTCCTAGACTATCTCAAGGAAAAATGGCATAGTCTCTCAATGGACTCCACCAGGAACACCTCAACTCAACGGGGTTTCAGAATGGAGAAATCGGATCCTATTGGATATGGTTCGATCCATGATGAGCTTCACAGACCTTCCTGAGATTTTCTTTGGGGACATTCATTGTTAACTTCAAATATATCTTACTGAATAGGGTTCCCTCTAAAACCGTTCCTACCACACCGTATGAGATATGGCATGGTAAGAAACCAAGTCTGAGTCATCTCAGAATTTGGGGTTGTCCGGCTCATGTCAAAAGACAACAAGCGGACAAGTTAGAGTTTAGGTCCTTTAGAGCTCGATTCATAGGATATCCTAAAGAGTCATTAGGATACTATTTCTACATTCCAGAAGACCACAATGTGATTGTGAGTCGACATGCCATCTTTCTTGAAAAATAGTTTATTCAAGATAGCGGCATTGGAAAGAGCAGATTAAGCTTGATGAGAAAGTCTCACAAGTACAACGAGCTAAGGACCAATTGGAACCAAATCAGGTTGAGCCAATAAGAACACTACCTCCTCCACCTCGTAGATCGGAAAGAGATTTTTCCATCCCCCTGAAAGATACTTAGGTATTATTTCAGAGGATAGTAGAGAAAATGTTCCTCGTAGGTAATGGTGCTCATGGTGATGATCCCAAAACCTACAACGAGGCGATATCAGATATCGACTCCGAGAAATGGCTAGAGGCAATGCAAGTCAGAAATTGACTCGATGCACTCAAACCAAGTCTGGACCTTGGTAGATCCACCAGAAGGTATAGTACCTATTGGGTGTAAATGGATCTTCAAGAGAAAGATTGGTGCAGATGGGAATGTGGAGACATTCAAGGCTAGACTAGTGGCAAAAGGTTATAGTCAACGTGCGAAGGCATTGACTATCAGGATACCTTTTCCCAGTAGGCTATGCTAAAATCCATCCGCACATTGCTTGCCGTTGCAGCCTATTTCGATTATGAAATATGGCAAATGGACGTGAAAATGGCATTCCTTAAATGGATATCTTGAGGAAGATATCTATATGGAACAGCCGCTAGGTTTCACATCCAGTGATACTGATCACAAGGTTTGCAAGCTGCAAAGGTCCATATATGGACTTAAGCAAGCATCTCGGAGCTGGAACACTCATTTCAATGATGTGATCAAAATATTTGGTTTCATCAAAAATGAAGAGGAACCATGTGTTTTCAAAAAGGTCAGTGGGAGCGCTGTTGTCTTCCTCGTATTGTACGTGGATGACATCCTCCTTATTGGGAATGATATTCCCATGTTGACATCAGTCAAATGTATGGTTGTCCAAGGAATTCTCCATGAAAGACCTAGGTGAAGCATCCTTTATTCTAGGAATTAAGGTCTATAGGGATAGACCGAATAGGATGCTAGGACTTTCACAGAAGATGTACATAGAGGAAAGTACTAAAGAGGTTTAGTATGGAAAACTCTAAGAGGGGATTAATACCCTTCAGACATGGTATTCATCTTTCCAAGAAGATGTGCCCCAGCACACCTGAGGAAATAGAACGCATGAGCAAGATCCCTTATGCTTCTGCAATAGGGAGCCTCATGTATGCCATGCTATGTACACGACCTGATATAGCCCATGCTGTGAGTGTCACAAGCAGATATATCAGTCAAATCCAGGTGAAGAACACTGGACTTCTGTGAAATGTATCCTTAAGTACTTAAGAGAAGAACTAAGGATATGATGTTGGTCTTTGGTAATGGAGAACTCCAAGAGTTAGGATACACAGACTCAGGACTTTCATGTCCGATATAGATGATCGAAAGTCGACATCTGAAAGTCTGTTTGTGTGCAATGGTGGTGCTGTCAGCTGAAAGAGTTCCAAGCAATAGTGATAGCAGATTCTGCATCTCATCCATGATTACCTTAAGAAGGGATACATCAAGATCAAGAGAGTCAATTCTGCAGATAATGTGGCAGACCCACTTACAAAGCCGTTGGGCCAGTAAAAGATCGAAGCCCATCTTGAGAAGATGGGACTTAGATTTGTAGCCAATTGGCTTTAGGTCAAGTGGGAGTTTGTTAGATGTGTGCCCTAGAAGCCAGATTGGCAGATACTTGTAAAATACTTTCTAAAGGCATTTTTATAATTTGGACTTTAAATTAATAAAAAAGTTATTTTCTATCATATTGTGTATTTAAAGTATCTGTAATACATCCACTGAGTTAACGGGCATGATAACAAATATTCTCTAGAGTTAAGAATTAAAGATATATGTTATCATAATTAACTTGTAAACTATTCTCGATTGTAGGATCATCATAAGGATGGTAATCGATCCAGAAGATCAGTGTACGATCGCTTTCTTAGGATAGATGAGTCTTGAATTTATGGTATAGAGACACCGAAGCGACAGTACAGGTACCTATTGAAAACAAGGGCACTGAGCGTGACCACCTCAAGTAGTCATAAGAAAGTATACCTTCTCGTCGATGACTAGCTCAATGCTGCAGTTGTGCATCTGGTTCTTTGATCTGAGGTGCATTAGTAATTCACCTTAAGTATGTTATAGTTTGACTACACCATACTCGATCTCCTAGCCATTCAAAATCTCGAGGTATATGTTGGCTATAGCATATTCATTATAGAAATTGGATTGCACTAATAGGAGATCTATCAATCTCAATAGAGGAGTAGTCCTTTGATGATTATGAGATCAACTCCTAAAATCCATGGCCATGGTAGTGTGAATATGATATAAAGCAGTTTCAATTAGAATTTCACATTAGACTCCAATCAAATGATTTATTCATATGGTAGGTGTAGGGTCTGACGAGTTCATCTTGACCTAGATCCTATTAGGGCTCATGATAGAAAAATTCAATCATATAGAGGATGGTGATTGATCCACTGTTAGATATGTGTGCCTTAGAAGCCAGAATTGGCTGACACTTGTAATACACTTCTAAGGGTAAAATTATAATTTTGACTATAAATAATAAAATAGATTATTTTCTATCATAAATGTGTATTTAGTGTTTGTGATACATCCCTTGAGTTAATGGTAATGATAATTCATATTTTCAAGAGTTGAAAATTTAAGACATGAATAATCATTATTAACTCATAAAATGCTCCCGACCATAGATCATCATGAGGATGGTGATTGATCCGGAAGGTTGGTGTACAATCGCTTCTCTTTAGTAGATGAGTCTTGAGTCTAGGTGTGGAGACACCGGAGCGAGAGTACAGGTACTCGTTAGAGAACGAGGGCACTGAGCGTGACCACCTCGAGTAGTCATTAGGAAGTCTACCTTCTCGTCAATGACTGACTCGATGCTGCAGTAGTGTGTCTGGTTCTTTGACCTGAGATGCATCGGCAGTTCACCTTGAGGGTGTTATAGTTTGACTACACCATTACTCGGTCTCCTAGCCATATGGAACCCTGAGGTGTATGTTGGCTATAGCATGTTCATTGTAGGAACTGGATTGCATCAAGATGGAATCTATCTACCTCGGTGGTAGAGGAGCAGCCCTATGATGATCATGAGAATCAAGTCCAGAAGCCCATGGCCATGGCAGAGTGAAATAATAGAAAGAGTTTCTATTTAGATTTTCACATCGGACTCGAATCGAATGATTACATCATATGACAGAAACTAGGGTTTGACGAGTTCACCTTAACCCTAATCTGATCGGGGCTCAAGATAGAAGAACTTAATCACACAGGTAGCTGCACCAAGAGGTTCGCATTCAGCTCTGATGGGTTGCCACCATATACTGCTAGGTGTCACTGGTGGATTTTGGGAGCAATTAGAATGATTTAGATGATCGATCATTCTAGCTGTTCGAATCAGAA
>QRFJ01001923.1:24331-181202 GCA_006176705.1 Cocos nucifera
CTGTTCTTTGACCTAAGATGCATCGACAGCTCACCTTGAGGGTGTTATAGTTTGACTACACCTGACTCGATCTTCTAGCCATTCAGAATCCTGAGGTGTATGTTGGCTATAGCATGTTCATTATAGGAATTGGATTGCACCAAGAGAAAATCTATCTACCTCGATAGATGAGGAGCAGCCCTATGATGATCATGAGAATCAAGTCCATAAGCCCATGGCCATGGTAGAGAGTGAAATAAAAGAAAGAGTTTCTATTAAGATTTTCACATCGAACTTGATTCAAATGATTAAATCATATGATAGAAATTAGGGTTTGACAAGTTCACCTTAACCCTAATCTGATCGGGGCTCAAGATAGAAGAACTTAATCACATAGGTAGCTGCACTAAGAGGTTTATTTTCAGTTTTGATGGGTTGCCACCATATACTGCTAAATGTCACTCATGGATTTTGGGAGCAATTAGAATGATTTGGATGATCGATCATTCTAGTTGTCTGAATCAAAAAAATTCTAATCCATCGGAAGGTGTTTCGATGATGTCGATGATAGAGATCGGACATATCCCATTATCATATAGAACTGAACCAACTGAGTCACACAAATAAGGGTTTGGATCTTGATATCATCAATTGGACTAACCCAATTCAATTGATTTGAATTAGATTCAATTAGGTTCAAGAAAATCGTGCTAGCATATGATTGAGCCTAACGTTCTCCTTCTACAATCATTAAAAGTTGTCTCGACTGAGGCAAATGAGTTTGTGCTCACTCAGGTACCTTTACTTGATCTGACTGGAGTTTGTCTAGGTCAGAAAAGGATTGTCTTAATTTATGAGATAAATTGAAGACAACACCAGCCATTTTCCATCACCTGCTAATTCTTGTCTTTTGACTTTGGTCAAACGTTGACCTTTGATACTTAGACATCTACCCATGTGTCATGCACCCATAGGAGAGCAGATTGGGGCTTGTCCCCTTGCTAGAAAATGGAAAGAAGGGGGTGCATGGCTAGGGAGGCATGTGCCTAAGGATAGGGATGCCTGGAGTCTCATACGGATGGGACTCCAGGTTGCTTCTTGGAATCAACTTAGATGGTGCAAAGGGACTCTACTTTGATCAGTCTTGGCACCACCTAAGGATGTTGGAGAGGGGCTCTCATCTGATTAGATCAGATGATATTATCCCACCAATCAAATTTAGATCTGATTGCACAAAGCAATATGATTGGCCGGGTTGATGTGGCACTGCATGGCGCAGTAGGGTCTATAAAAACCCTATCTGCGCCAAGCTTTAGAGAAGATCTTCAATAGCCCACACCACAAGGTTGCCCCTCTCCCTCCTCCATGCCATCTTTAGGTCCCCTCTCTCCTCTCCATGCCCAAGGGGATTTAGGCTCCAGTTTGGTGCGATCCAGGCAAGAGAAAGGTGATGAGAAAGGAAGAAGGCAGCACTGCTGCAAGAGACAATTCCAAATCTTTAAAAGGAGTTTTGAAGATTCTCCAAATCAGATCTAGATATGATATTTTGAGAGATGATAAAGAAGGAGAGGATCTCTAGATCCAGTACAAGTGG
The DNA here is from genome assembly GCA_006176705.1 of Cocos nucifera. Taxonomy (NCBI): domain Eukaryota; kingdom Viridiplantae; phylum Streptophyta; class Magnoliopsida; order Arecales; family Arecaceae; genus Cocos; species Cocos nucifera. The sequence continues at coordinate 25,905 of QRFJ01001923.1, forward strand.
ATATCGGTAGAGGTCAGGCACTTGCGTGGCTAGATCCAGAACCTTAGGCAATCAGCGGGATCATCATAGGGTATTCTAATTACCCGACAAAAGGTACAAAATTAAATCAGATTTAATTTATTTTTATTTTATTTTATTATATCTATAAATTTAAATTTGAAATATCTTAGATCTGATCTAGATTTAAAAGAATTTTTTTTTTTAAATATCTCTCTTAATCTAATCAGATTTGAACGAACCTTATCCAAAAAATCAGAATTTTTTCTTCAACTGGTATTAGAGCTAGGTTCTCATAAATTATTTAGATCTAATTTAAATTTAATTTTGATCTAATAATTAGGTAATTTTAGATATCACATGATATGTGATTAGATCTAGAATCAAAAAAATTAAAATTAAATAGTTTAGATCTAAGTTTTATAAGATACATGACTAGTCGTAAAATAGAATTATTCTATACATAGTCTTGCATGATCATAATTTAATTTGATTAAGTTATAATTTTAGATTAATTTATTTACTATTTTTTAATATTATAAATATTATAATAAGATCTAAAAAATAGTGAATAAAATTATTTAATTTTTGGTTCATATGAGATATGATGAATGCGTGTTTAGACTAGTTGTAGAATAGTTCTACATAATTATCTAGAATAGAATTTATTTTGATGAGTCAATTTAAATTTAATTTTTTAGATGAATTATGAGATAATTTAGATCTAAAAATATGCATGATATGATACATGAGATGTATGCAAAATATGTCTATAGTTAGATTAATTTTTATATATCAAATATATGATGTAGATCTAACTAGTTTTGTAGTCTTATATTTCTGATTAAGGCATTCTCCTTGACCGTCCGATCATAAGAATAAAGCAGGATTTAAATCCCCTCTCCTCCTATTCTATGGGTGTTCTTGTGATGTGTAGGGGTGCTGCGTGTTCATCCTTAATCAAAAATCAAGAACTTATTTTTTGCAAAACCCTAGATCTTGAAACCCTAGGATTTTATTTACATATTTTGTTTGTGAACCCTAAACTTAATTAAGAATTAAGATTATGAAATATATGTTAGGTCTAAAATTAAGAATTTAAGATCTAAGACATATTCATAAAATTGGTTCGGGCTTGGGTAGCTCAATTAGGTCTAAGCGGTTGATCAAACCGAATCAAGAGTTGGTTAGATGGGATCAACAGTGCTTAAATTGACCAGCCTAATAGGATTAAGTCTGGGTCAAGATCGAGTCATGTGAATGATCGATCAAGCTAAGACCTAATTAGGCTCAGTGGTTAGAGTCTGGATTGTAGGCTAACCCGATTGGTTCTAGCTCAATAATTTGGTGTCTAAGGTAAGTTTGGCAGATACGACCGACTAATTTTTAATTGGGAAGCTACTCGACTCGAATGCATTCTTATCGAGTTAATGGCATATCCCTTCCACCGATCTCACTTACCTGGCCATATTTATTGACTCAGTTCTAATCTGAGGTGGTCAATAATCCGAGCTAACCCATGCCACTAGGTTAGTCATAATGGTTATGACTATGTCAAGTCTAGTTTAATGAGACCTAAATCAAATCTTCCTAAGAAAAGATTAAGTCTAAGGTCTTCCACTATTGTAGATGTGCGGGCCCTTCCCGAGGTTGATTATTCTCGACTGGTTTCAATGGTTCAGTTGCACCAGGAAGATGCAACCATATCTATTAGTCATTGGATGCTATGGACTGGAGGATGGATTGGGCTCAATATTTTGGATATGGTGAGAGACTCAATTAAGAATCCAATCTGTGCAAATGGTGGGTCTGACTTAACTAAGGAGTGGATCAATATTTCAAACACGGTGAGATTCATGAATTAGAGACCAAGTTTGGGTGCACCATGATTAGAGAATCATTAAACAAAAATTGTTCACTCACTGGCAAAACCATCATCAATAACTATTAGGTAAGGTGATGAGTTAGTTGGTGGGACCGCACCATCCACTAGAAATCATTAATCATGGAGATTTTTGCATCTCTACAGAGAAAGTGTAGGGATCCAAGAAAATAGTGGGAGCTAATTTGTTTAAAACTAAAATTTCTAAATAAATTGGTCAAGTCTTAATTACAATATCTAACTAGAAACTTTGACTCTCTATAGGAAAATATCTGCATCCAATCCACTAGCACGTATCCTGGACACCCATAAACTGACCGAACTTAATTACAAGGATTAGCTTCGGAACTTCAAAATCATTTTGGGTTCTAAGAAGTTAACTCATGTATTGGACTAGGACCCTTCCACCTTACCAGCTCGTCCATTCGCTGAACAGAGAGCATCTCTTGAAAAGTAGATGGACGAAAATAATAAGGCCAGATACTACATGTTGGGCTCGATGTTTGATGAGCTTCAGCACCAACATAAAGATATCAAGACTGTCCGCCAAATGTTGGCTCACCTATAAGAGATGTTTGGTGAACAGAGTTGCACAGCCAAGTATCAAGTCACTAAACGACTATTCAAGGCTAAAATGCGTGATGGACAGTCAATCCAAGATCATTGTCTGATGATGATCAAGGACTTAGAAGAGCTTGAGAAGCTCGAAGTGAAGTTTGATCTAGATTTGCAAAATTATATAATTCTACAATCCTTGACTGATGTATATGAGCAGTTCATCATGAACACCATATGCATAAACTTCAAAATTTCCTGGCCGAACTTATGAACATGCTGGTTACTACTGAGCTTTCTATGAAAGGTTCTAAAGACTCAGTGCTTGCTATGGAACGGACTTCTTCCAAGAGAAAATCTTTTGGAAAGAAGAAGAAGTCTATAAAAAAAGCAGAAGATGGAAGGAGGAAAGAAGAAAAAGACAAAGCTAAAAAAGAAGGCTGCTGACAAAGAAAAGTGTTTCCGTTGCAATAATGATGGCCACTCGAAGCGGAACTACCTAACTTACCTGGCCATCCTGAAGAATAAGGAGGCAGGTCCTTTTGGAGGTATGCTCATTATTGAGTCTAACCTTATAGTTTCTTCTACATCCAGTTGAATGCTTGACTCTGGTTTTAGTGCTCATTTGTGCACTTCCATGCAAGGTCTTGAGGATAGTAGGAGATTGAGGGATGGTGAGATGATCCTACGTATCGAAAATGGAGCAAGAGTTGCTGCTATGGTCGTGAAAACGTATCCTCTTCGACTACCATCTGGTCTAGACTTAGTATTAAAAAATTATTATTATGTGCCTGCAGCAAGCAAAATTTTGATTTCTATTTCATGCCTAGCACTAGAAGGCTATGTAATTAGTTTTCTTAAGGACCATTGTAACATTCTTTATGAAAGAAATAAAATTGCAAGTGGTTTTCTTATTAACAGTCTTTACTAGTTACATATTGATGTATCTATTTTTAATATCGAGCAAAATATGAATGCCATGAAATGACCTAAGGATAGTCCAAACGATAGGTATCTATGGCACCAAAGACTAGGTTATATTGCAGAAGATAGGGTTAACAAATTGAAGAAAATTGGGCTATTGAGTCCGTTGACTTTTAAGTCATATCTAATTTATGAATCTTGTCTTCATGGCAAAATGACTAAGCTCCCTTTTGTAGGGCATGGGGAAAGGACCACGGATCTTCTTGCCCTAGTACATACTAATGTGTGCGGCCCATTTGATGTGTCGGCTAGAGGCAACTTTATCTACTTTATAAGCTTTACTGATGATTGATCTAGATATGGGTATGTGTAGATTATGAGACACAAATCTGAAGCTTTCAAAAAGTTCAAGGAATTCAGACATAAAGTAGGAAAGTAAACTGAAAAATTCATTAAGGTTCTTTGATCAGATCGAGGAGGTGAATACCTTAGTCAAAAATTCTTAGACTATCTCAAAAAAAATGGCATAATCTCTCAATGGACTCCACCAGGAACACCTCAACTCAATGGAGTTTCTAAATGGAGGAATCAGACCCTATTAGATATGGTCCGATCCATGATGAGCTTCACAGACCTCCCTGATTTTTTTTGGGAACATAGTTTGTTAACTATAATATACTTACTGAATAGGGTTCCTTCTAAAATTGTTCCTACCATACCGTATGAGATATGGCATGGTAAGAAACCAAGTCTGAGTCATCTCAAAATTTGGGGTTGTTTGGCTCATGCCAAAAGACAACAAGTGGACAAGTTAGACTTTAGGTCCTTTAGAGCTCGATTTATAGGATATCCTAAAGAGTCATTAGGATATTATTTCTACATTCTAGAAGATCACAATGTGATTGTGAGTTGACATGTCATCTTTCTTGAAAAATAATTTATTCAAGATAGCGGCATTGGAAAGCAGATCAAGCTCGATGAGAAAGTCTCATAAGAGCAACGAGCTAAGGACCAAATGGAACCAAATTAGGTTAAGCCAATATAATTACTACCTCCTCCACCTCATAGATCGGAAAGGATTTTTCATCCTCCTTAGAGGTACTTAGGTACTATTTCAGAGGAAGTAGAGAAAATGTTCCTCGTAGGTAATGGGATTCATGATGATGATCTCAAAATCTATAACGATGCGATATCGGATATCGACTCCAAAAAATAGTTAGAGGCAATGAAGTCAGAAATTGACTCGATGCACTCAAACCAAGTCTGGACCTTGGTAGATCTACCAGAAGATATAGTACCTATTGGGTGTAAATGGATTTATAAGAGAAAGATTGGTGCAGATGGGAATGTGGAGACATTCAAAGCTAGATTTGTGGCAAAAGGTTATAGTCAGTGTGAAGACATTGACTATCAGGATACCTTTTCGTCAGTAGCCATGCTTAAATTCATTCGCACATTGCTTGCTATTGTAGCCTATTTTGATTATGAAATATGGCAAATGAACGTAAAAATGACGTTCTTAAATGGATATCTTGAGGAAGATATTTATATGAAACAGCCGCTAGGTTTTACATCTAGTGATGCTGATCACAAGGTATGCAAGCTGCAAAGGTCCATATATGGACTTAAGCAAGCATCTTGGAGCTGGAATACTCGTTTCAATGATGTGATCAATTTATTTGATTTCATCAAGAATGAGGTGGAACCATGTATTTTCAAAAAGATCAGTGGGAGTGCTGTTGTCTTCCTCGTATTGTACGTGGATGATATCCTCCTTATTGAGAATGATATTCCCATATTGACCATAGTTAAAATATGGTTATCTAAAGAATTTTTCATGAAAGACCTAGGAGAAGCATCCTTTATTCTAGAAATTAAGGTCTATAAAGATGGACCAAATAGGATGCTAAGATTTTCACCGAAGATGTACATAAAAGAAGTGCTAAAGAGGTTTAGCATGGAAACTCTAAGAGGGATTTGGTACCCTTCAAATATGGCATTCATCTTTCCAAGAAGATGTGCCCTAGCATACTTGAGGAAATAGAACGCATGAGCAAGATCCATTATGCTTCAGCAATAGGGAGCCTCATGTATGCCATGTTATGTATACGACCTGATATAGCCTATGCTACGAGTGTCATGAGCAAATATCAATCGAATCCAGATGAAGAACACTGGACTTCTATGAAATGTATTCTTAAATACTTAAGAAGAACTAAGGATATGTTGTTAGTTTTTAGTAATGGAGAACTCCAAGTCCAGGGGTATATAGACTCAGATTTTATGTCTGATGTAGATGATCGAAAGTCGACATTTGAAAGTTTGTTTGTGTGTAATGGTGGTGTTGTCAGTTGGAAGAGATTCAAGCAAACTGTGATAGCAGATTCCACCATGGAAGAATACATCGCTGCATCAAAAGCTGCAAAGGAGGCATTCTGGTATAAGAAGTTTGCCGTAGAGATTGGAGTGATGCCATCAGATGTCATTCCTCTATACTGCGACAACAATGGCGCCATAGTCCTTGCTAAGGAGCCGAGGTCTCATCAAAAATCCAAGCACATCGAGTGGCGATACCACCTCATCCATGATTATCTCGAGAAGGATTATGTCGAGGTCAAGAAAGTCGACTTCGCAGACAATACGGTGGATCCACTTATAAAGCCATTAGGCTAACAGAAGATTGAAGCTTACCTTAAAATGATGGGACTTAGATTTGTAGCCAATTAGCTTTAGGACAAATGAAAGTTTGTTAGATATGAGTGCCCTAAAAGCCAGAATTGGCTGACACTTGTAATACACTTCTAGGGGCAAAATTATAATTTTAACTATAAATAATAAAATAGATTATTTTCTATCATAAATGTGTATTTAGTGTCTGTGATACATCCCTTGAGTTAATGGTAATGATAATTCATATTTTCAAGAGTTGAAAATTTAAGACATGAATTTTCGTTATTAACTCATAAAATACTCTCGATCGTAGGATTATCATGAGGATGGTGATTGATCTGAAAGATTGGTGTACAATCACTTTTTATAGTAGATGAGTCTTGAGTCTACGGTGTAGGAGACACCAGAATGAGAGTACAGGTACTCGTTAGAGAATGAGGGCACTGAGCGTGACCACCTCGAGTAGTCATAAGGAAGTCTAAGAGGTAATGAATTCAGAGATTGACTCGATGCACTCAAACCAAGTCTGGACCTTGGTTGATCCACAGAAGGTATAGTACCTATTGGGTGTAAATGGATCTTCAAGAAAAGATTGGTGCAGATGGGAATGTGGAGACATTCAAGGCTAGACGTGGCAAAAGGTTATAGTCAACGTGAAGGCATTGACTATCGGATACCTTTTTCAGTAGCTATGCTAAAATCCATCCGCACATTGCTTGCCGTTGAGCCTATTTCGATTATGAAATATGGTAAATGGACGTAAAAATGCATTCCTAAAGGATATCTTGAGGAAGATATCTATATGGAACAACCGCTAGGTTTCACATCCAGTGATACTGATCACAAGTTTGCAAGCTGCAAAGGTCCATATATGGACTTAAGCAAGCATCTCGGAGCTGGAACACTCGTTTCAATGATGTGATCAAAAAGTTAGTTTCATCAAAAAGAAGAGGAACCATGTGTTTTCAAAAAGGGTCAGTGGGAGCGCTGTGTCTTCCTCGTATTGTACGTGGATGACATCCTCCTTATTAGGAATGATATTCCCATGTTGACATCAGTCAAGATGTGGTTGTCCAAGGAATTCTCCATGAAAGACCTAGGTGAAGCATCCTTTATTCTAGGAATTAAGGTCTATAGGATAGACCAATAGGATGCTAGGACTTTCACAGAAAATGTCCATAAGGAAGTACTAAAGAGGTTTAGTATGGAAACTCTAAGAGGGGATTAATTACCCTTCAGACATGGTATTCATCTTCCAAGAAGATTGCCCCAGCACACCTGAGGAAATAGAACGCATGAGCAAGATCCCTTATGCTTCTGCAATAGGGAGCCTCATGTATGCCATGCTATGTACACGACCTGATATAGCCCATGCTGTGAGTGTCACAAGCAGATATCAGTCAAATCCAGGTGAAGAACACTGGACTTCTGTGAAATGTATCCTTAAGTACTTAAGAAGAACTAAGGATATTAAGTTGGTCTTTGGTAACGGAGAACTCCTGTCCAGGGATACACAGACTCGGACTTCATGTCCGAATAGATGATCGAAAGTCGACATCTGGCAGACTGTTTGTGCTGGAAGAGTTCCAAGCAAACGGTGATACCACCTCCCCCGCGATTACCTTGAGAAAGTTACGTTGAGGTCAAGAGAGTCAACTCCACAGATAATGTGGCAGACCCCACTTACAAAGCCGTTGGCCAGCAGAAGATCGAAGCCCACCTTGAGAAGATAATGTCTGCGTCCAACCACTGGCACGTATCCTAGACACACATAGACTGACTGGACCCAATTATAAAGATTGGCTCAGGAACTACAAAATTATTTTGGGTTCAGAGAAGTTAACACATGTTTTGGACCAGGACCCTCCCACCTTACCAGCTCGTCCATCCACTGAACAGAGAGCGTCTCTGGAAAAATGGATTGACGAAGACAATAAGGCCAGATACTACATGTTGGGCTCGATGTCTGATGAGCTCCAGCGCCAACATGAGGATATCGGGACTGCTCGCCAAATGTTGGCTCACCTACAGGAGATGTTTGGTGAACAGAGTCGCGCAGCCAAATATCAAGTCACGAAATGACTTTTTAAGGCTAAGATGCATGATGGGCAGTCAGTCCAAGATCACTGTCTGACAATGATCAAGGACATGGAAGAGCTTGAGAAGCTCGGTGTGAAGTTGGACTTGGACTTGCAGAACGATATTATTCTGCAATCCTTGACTGATGCATATGGGCAATTCATCATGAATTACCACATGCATAAACTTCAGAATTCCTTGGCCGAGTTGATGAATATGCTGGTTACCGCTGAGCTTTCTATGAAAGGTTCTAAAGGCTCAGTTCTTGCTATGGAACGGACTTCTTCCAAAAGAAAGTCTTATGGAAAGAAAAAAGAAGTCTGTGAAAAAGCAAAAGGTGGAAGGATCAAAGAAGAAGAAGGCAGAACCGAAGAAGAAGGTCGATGGCAAAGGAAAGTGTTTCCATTGCAACAGCAACGGCCATTGGAAGCGGAACTGCCCTACTTACCTGGCCACCCTAAAGAACAAGAAGGAAGGTCCTTCTGGAGGTATGCTCGTTATTGAGTCTAACCTTACGGTTTCTTCTGCATCCAGTTGGGTGCTTGACTCTGGTTCTAGTGCTCATCTGTGCACTTCTATGCAGGGTCTTGAGGATAGCAGGAGGCTGAGGGATGGAGACATGATCCTACGCGTCGGTAATGGAGCAAGAGTTGCTGCAGTAGCCGTGGGAACATACCCTCTGCGATTACCATCTGGTTTAGACTTAGTTTTAAAAGACTGTTATTATGTGCCTGCAGCTAGCAGGAATTTGATTTCTGTTTCATGCTTAGCACAAGAAGGTTATGTGATCACCTTCTTTAAGGACCATTGTAACATTCTTTATGAAAGAAATAAAATTGCAAATGGTTTCCTTGTTAATGGTCTTTATCAGTTGCATATTGATGTACCTGTTTTAACTATCGAGCAAAACGTGAATGCCAAACGACCTAGGGATAGTCCAAACGACAGATATCTATGGCACCTGAGATTAGGTCATATAGCAGAAGATAGGATCAACAAATTGGAGAAAAATGGGCTATTGAGTCCATTGACTTTTGAGTCATATCCAACTTGGTGAATCTTGTCTTCAAGGCAAAATGACTAAACTCCCTTTTGTTGGACATGGGGAGAGGGCCACAGATCTCCTTGCCCTAGTACATACTGATGTGTGCGGCCCATTCGATGTGCCGGCTAGAGGCAATTTTGTCTACTTCATTACCTTTACCGATGATCTGTCTAGGTATGGGTATGTGTATCTTATGAGACATAAGTCTGAAGCTTTTGAAAAGTTCAAAGAATTCAGACATGAAGTAGAAAAACAAACTGGAAAACCCATTAAGGTTCTTCGATCAGATCGAGGAGGTGAATACCTTAGCCGGGAATTCCTAGACTATCTTAAGGAAAATGGCATAGTCTCTCAATGGACTCCACCAGGAACACCTCAACTCAACGGGGTTTCAGAACGGAGAAATCGGACTCTATTGGATATGGTTCGATCCATGATGAGCTTCACAGACCTCCCAGATTTTCTTTGGGGACATTCATTATTAACTTCAATCTATTTACTGAATAGGGTTCCCTCTAAAACCGTTCCTACCACACCGTATGAGATATGGCACGGTAAGAAACCAAGTCTGAGTCATCTCAGAATTTGGGGTTGTCCGGCTTCATGTCAAAAGACAACAAGCGGACAAGTTAGAGTTTAGGTCCTTTAGAGCTCGATTCATAGGATATCCTAAAGAGTCATTAGGATACTATTTCTACATTCCAGAAGACCACAATGTGATTGTGAGTCGACATGCCATATTTCTTGAAAAATAGTTTATTCAAGATAGCGGCATTGGAAAGCAGATTAAGCTTGATGAGAAAGTCTCACAAGCAGAAAGAGCTAAGGACCAAGTGGAACCAAATCAGGTTGAGCCAATAAGAACACTACCTCCTCCACCTCGTAGATCGGAAAGAGTTTCCCGTCCCCCTGAAAGATACTTAGGTATTATTTCAGAGGACGTAGAGGAAATGTTCCTCATAGGTAATGGTGCTCATGGTGATGATCCCAAAACCTACAACGAGGCGATATCAGATATCGACTCCGAGAAATGGCTTGAGGCAATGAAGTCAGAGATCGACTCGATGCACTCAAACCAAGTCTGGACCTTGGTAGATCCACCAGAAGGTATAGTACCTATTGGGTGTAAATGGATCTTCAAGAGAAAGATTGGTGCAGATGGGAATGTGGAGACATTCAAGGCTAGACTGGTGGCAAAAGGTTATAGTCAACGTGAAGGCATTGACTATCAGGATACCTTTTCCCCAGGTAGCTATGCTAAAATCCATCCGCACATTGCTTGCCTGTTGCAGCCTATTTCGATTATGAAATATGGCAAATGGACGTGAAAACGGCATTCCTAAATGGATATCTTGAGGAAGATATCTATATGGAACAGCCGCTAGGTTTCACATCCAGTGATACTGATCACAAGGTTTGCAAGCTGCAAAGGTCCATATATGGACTTAAGCAAGCATCTCGGAGCTGGAACACTCGTTTCAATGATGTGATCAAAAAGTTTGGTTTCATCAAAAACGAAGAGGAACCATGTGTTTTCAAAAGGGTCAGTGGGAGCGCTGTTGTCTTCCTCGTATTGTACGTGGATGACATCCTCCTTATTGGGAATGATATTCCCATGTTGACATCAGTCAAGATGTGGTTGTCCAAGGAATTCTCCATGAAAGACCTAGGTGAAGCATCCTTTATTCTAGGAATTAAGGTCTATAGGGATAGACCGAATAGGATGCTAGGACTTTCACAGAAGATGTACATAGAGGAAGTACTAAAGAGGTTTAGTATGGAAAACTCTAAGAGGGGATTAATACCCTTCAGACATGGTATTCATCTTTCCAAGAAGATGTGCCCCAGCACACCTGAGGAAATAGAACGCATGAGCAAGATCCCTTATGCTTCTGCAATAGGGAGCCTCATGTATGCCATGCTATGTACACGACCTGATATAGCCCATGCTGTGAGTGTCACAAGCAGATATCAGTCAAATCCAGGTGAAGAACACTGGACTTCTGTGAAATGTATCCTTAAGTACTTGAGAAGAACTAAGGATATTAATGTTGGTCTTTGGTAATGGAGAACTCCAAGTCCAGGGATACACAGACTCGGACTTCATGTCCGATATAGATGATCGAAAGTCGACATCTGGCAGACTGTTTGTGCTGGAAGAGTTCCAAGCAAACGGTGATACCACCTCCCATCCGCGATTACCTTGAGAAAGGTTACGTTGAGGTCAAGAGAGTCAACTCCGCAGATAATGTGGCAGACCCACTTACAAAGCCGTTGGGCCAGCAGAAGATCGAAGCCCACCTTGAGAAGATGGGACTTAGACTTGTAGCCAATTGGCTTTAGGACAAGTGGGAGATTGTTAGATATATGTGCCCTAGAAGCCAGAATTGGCTGACACTTGTAATACACTTCTAGGGGCAAAATTATAATTTTGACTATAATTAATGAAATGGGTTATTTTCTATCACACATGTGTATTTAGTGTCTGTGATACATCCTTTGAGTTAATGGTAATGATAATTCATATTTTCAAGAGTTGAAAATTTAAAACATGAATAATCATTATTAACTCATAAATATCTCCCAACCATAGGATCATCACTAGGATGGTGATTGATCCGGAAGGTTGGTGTACGATCGCTTCTCTTTAGTAGATGAGTCTTGAGTCTACGGTGTGGAGACACCGGAGCAAGAGTACAGGTACTCGTTAGAGAATGAGGGCACTGAGCGTGACCACCTCGAGTAGTCATTAGGAAGTCTACCTTCTCGTTAATGACTGACTCGATGCTGCAGTAGTGTGTCTGGTTCTTTGACCTGAGATGCATCGGCAGTTCACCTTGAGGGTGTTATAGTTTGACTACACCATTACTCGGTCTCCTAGCCATATGGAACCCTGAGGTGTATGTTGGCTATAGCATGTTCATTGTAGGAACTGGATTGCATCAAGATGGGATCTATCTACCTCGGTGGTAGAGGAGTAGCCCTATGATGATCATGAGAATCAAGTCCAGAAATCTATGGCCATGGTAGAGTGAAATAATAGAAAGAGTTTCTATTTAGATTTTCACATTGGACTCGAATCGAATGATTACATCATATGACAGAGACTAGGGTTTGACGAGTTCACCTTAACCCTAATCTGATCGGGGCTCAAGATAGAAGAACTTAATCACACAGGTAGCTGCACCAAGAGGTTCGCATTCAGATCTGATGGGTTGCCACCATATACTGCTAGGTGTCACTGGTGGATTTTGGGAGCAATTAGAATGATTTAGATTATCGATCATTCTAGCTGTTCGAATCAGAAGAGTTCTGATCCATCGAAAGGAGTTTCGATGATGTCTATGATAGAGATCATGACATATCCCATTACCATACAGAACTGAACCTAACTGGGTCACACAAACAAGGGTTTGAATCTGGTGATCATCAATTGAACTGATCTAGTTCAATTGATCTGAATGAGATTCAATTAGGTTCAAGGAAATCGTGCTAGCACTCGATTGAACCTAACGTTCTTCTTTTACTATCACAAATAAGTTGTCCTGTCTGAGCCAAAGGAGTTTGTGCTCAATCAGAGGCCTTCATATGGTCTGACTGGAGGTTGTCCAAGTCAGAATAGGTTGTCTTATTTGTAAGACATTACCTGCCATTTTTGGTCACCTGCCATTTCTTGTTCTTTGACTTTGGTCAAAAGTCTACCTTTGACTGGTCAAACGTTGACCATTGACCCTTTGACTTTTGACCACATGTCATGCACCTATTGGAAGAGCTGGTGGGGGCCTGTCCCCCTGCCAGAACCTGGCAAGGAGAAGGGCGCACGCCAAGGGTGGCGTGAGCCCAAGTAGGAGGCGCCTAGGAGTCCTTGTTGGACAAGGACTCCACCTCCCTTTTGGATTCCAATCAGAGTTCTACTAAGAATCTAGTTTGACTGGTCTTAGGTGCCCTCTAAGGAGGAATCCAGGGGTCTCTATTCCAACCAATCAGATTTAGATCTGATTTCACAAAGGGTTGTGATTGGTTGAGAGGAAGAGGAGTTGGATCACAAGAGGTCTATAAATAAGACCCTGCGCCCAACCCTAATTCAAAGTGAAAGAGAGATTTCCCACGCCCCAAGGCTGCCTCTCCCCTCCTTCTCCATGCCATAGTCTCTTCTCCCCCTTGCTCTCCACGTCCAAAAGTGTTTTGGATTTAGATTGGTGCGATTCAGATCAAGTAAAGGCGATCAAAATCAAGAAGGCTGCGCTGCTGCAAAAGGACGACTGCAGATCTTCAAAAGAGTTTTGAAGATCCTCCAGATCAGATCCAGATCTGATTTTTGGAGGTGTGATAGAGAAGAAGAGGTTCTCCAGATCCAACCCGAGTGGATATCGGTAGAGGCCAGGCATTTGCGTGGCTAAGATCCAGAACCTTCTGCTGCAATCAGGATCATCTACAGGGTAATAGGATTACCCAAATCAGGTAAATTAAATTTGATTTAATTTATCTTATTTTATTTTATTTATTAAAATAATAAGAATCAGATCTGAAACTTATCAAGATCTGATTAAGATCAAGAGAAAATTTTTGAAATATATCTCTTGATCTAATCAGATCTGGACGAACCTGGACCGAGAAATCAGGATTTCCCTTCACCTCCTCCATGCTATCTTTAGGTCTCCTCTCTCGTCTCCACGCCCAAGGAGATTTGGGCTCCAGTTTGGTGCGATCCAGGCAAGAGAAAGGTGATGAGAAAGGAAGAAGGCAGCACTGCTACAAGAGACGATTCCAGATCTTCAAATGGAGTTTTGAAGATCCTCCAAATCAAATCCAGATCTGATATTTGGAGAGGTAACAAAGAAGGAGAAGATCTCTAGATCCAGCTCTAGTGGATATCGATAGAGGCTAGGCACTTACGTGGCTAGATCCAGAATCTCAGGCAATCAGCAAAATCATCATAGGATAATCTGATTATCCAACAAAAGGTATAAAATTAAATTAGATTTAATTTATTTTTATTTTATTTTATTAGATCTATAAAATCAGATTTGAAATATCTCAAATTTGATCTAGATTCAAAAGTAAAAAATTTTTAAAATATCTCTCTTGATCCAATCAGATTTGAATAAATCTGATCCAAAAAATCAGAATTTTTTCTTCAACCACCATATGCTACTAAGTGTCACTGATAGATATTGGAATCAATTAGAATTATCTTGATGATCGATGATTCTAATTGGATGAATCAGAAGAGTTCTTATCCATCAAAAGGTATTTTCATGATGGAGATTGCAATATGTCCTATTATCATATAATACTAAATCTAACTAGGTCACACAAATAAGAATTTAGGTTTGGATGTCATCAATTGGGCTAACTTGGTTTGATTGATTTGGATTAGATCTAATCAAATTCAAGAAAATCATGCTAGTGCATGATTGGACCTGACTTTCTCCTTTTGTCAACTTTCTAGCTCGTCTTGATAGAGTCAAATTGGATTTGACTCATCTGAAAATCCTGTATGAATTTGTTCTGATCTGATTGGACCTTGTCTTGATCAAATCAAAGCTTGTCCTAGCCTGATTAAGGCTCGTCCTAATGAGATCAGGACTTGTCTTAATCTAAAACCAAGGGCATCAGGACAAGGCCATTTTGACCTAATCATTGTAGGAAAGAAGGGTGGAGACATGCACCCCCTAAATGATTTTCTTGGGGCACATGTCCTAGAAGGATTTTTGCATGGAGATTGAGGGCACACGCCAAGGACCTTAGTGGATAAGGATGGAGGCATTTTGAATTGTTCAAACTCTAGAGATTTGATCTCTGCACCTAACCCATTATTATCCAAATGAATGGTGCCACTTCTTATCATATTTGGTATGACAAAATGTGAAGAAAAATCTGAAGTTGGCATTGGAGAGGCTAGGGAGTCCTTCTACTTTAAGCAAACTAGTTGCTTAAAGCCCTAGGACTCTAGGATGGTGCATAGGTCTATAAATAGACCCTTGTGCAAGGTGATTTGTATTCCATGCTATCCCACACCCAGATGTTGTCCCTCTCTCCACCTCCATGCCTCCTCTTCCTAATCCTCTCCCTCTTCTGCATGTCCAAGGAGTTGGGCGATTCAGCCATCAAATATTGGTGGATTGTTGCTGCAAAGAATGAGTCAAGGAGATCCCGATCGTGAGATGATCGTACTGCTACTAAAGATCATATCTAAGGCACCACAGAAGGAATTCAAATTTGATATTTGGAGATCAGATCTAAAAGAAGAAGATTTTTAGATCTGACCTGAGTAGACTATGGTAGAGGTCGGGCACGTGCGCGGCTAGCATCGGAACCTCGAAGCTTCGTCAGATCATCGCTGTGGGTAAACCATTTATCCGATCAAATAACATGTAGTGTTACTAATTTATTTTAATTTTTATTTTATTATCAGATCAATATAATCAAATTAGAGAACTCTCAAATTTGATTAGATCTTAGGAAATAATTTTTTTTAAAATCTACTTTAAATCAGATCAGATCAGATCGATCATGTGGCCTAGGAATGGCAATTCCTTCACTAATTAGAGACGATCTTAGTCCAACTACAAATCCAATTAAATTAGATTAAATTAAATTTAAATTTAATTTAACTTTTAATTAAATTAGTAATTAGGTGTCCTTAAGTCCTAATTAAATAGGAACTTGTTCTCTCTTGCAATTGGCTTATCCAATAAACTAATTAGACTTAATCTAATCAAGTCCAAACCAAATCTAATTGAATCTTATTCAATTAGACTTGATCTTAGCCCTTTAGCTCAATCAGATTGAGCCAATTAGCAATCTGATTGCTAATCTATCCTCCTGCAATACTGCACTAGGTCAAACATCAATCGTATTGATTGTTTAACCCTAAAATGAGTCTTAATCATTAATCAACCATCTAATTAGATCGAGACATCTAATGTGTGTGACTCCATAGGTTCGAACCTAAATCAGTAGCACAGAAATAAATTTATGTACTAATCAAAGTGACCATCTAGCAATTATACCCAACGATTGGATAGGTCGAAAGTGTAAAGAAACACTCTTAGAACCTATGTGGATATGATTTTCGTATAATTCATCCTCCTGACCTAAATGCTCATAGGACAACTTAAGATTTAATTGTCAATCCTGATTAGGTCATCCACATTGTATTTTTGTTGCCTAGCAAAATAATCCAAGAGGGGGGGGGGGGGGTGATTTGGGTTTTTCGAAATTTAAATAAGATATGTGCTATTTTTGAAAACTAGTAAAGTGTTGAAGTGTGTTTTAGTTTTATGCAACTAAGTATGCTGAAGTGTAGAAGTAAAAATGAGATAGAGAGCAAGAATCAAAGGCAATCACAAACACCAAAGAATTTATAGTGGTTCGGTGCCACTTGCACCTACGTCTACTTTCCAAGACCCACTTGAGAATTTCACTATAATCTCTCCAAGATTATAGCCAGAAAGTTTTCTAAGGCTTACTATTCAAAATCTAGTTGGTTTTACACTAGCTCACCAACCACAACAAAATTCTAAGCCAATCCTTGCCTTACAATCTAATTCTTAGGCTTGAATAGATCTTTTCCTTAGCTTCAAAATCCTATTGAAGCTAAGTAACAAGTAGAATAAGGATTACACAAAAAGAATGGAAAACAAAGCTCCATAATGAGCAAAAGAATCAATGAGGCTTGTAGAATCTTCTTGATGGAGGCTTTTCAGCAAATTGAGCTTGTCTTCTTGCTGAATGGAATCACTTGATTTGATATTTCTTGGAGTTGGGAGTGGAATGCTCTCTTTTCAAGGCTTTTTGGACTTTCTCTCTTCACTATTGATTTCTTCCAATGATTAAATGGTCATGTCACTTCCTCCAATTGTTTTGTAGCTTATTCCCCATGTTTGGTAGGCTGGAGAAGGATTTTTGACCGTTAGAAGACTAAAAATAGCTATTTGAAATAAATCTACATAATTTTGAACATTCTGCAAAAACTAGCCATTGGACCTCGAGTCGACTCATTACTCTACTTGAGCTCGAGTTGAAGCTCCAATCGACTCATCCCTCTGCTCGAGTCTATTCTACACTTTATCCCAAAAATTATGTTTTCTATATTTTTTTGAGACGTCAACTTAAGGACCTTGAGCTAAAGCTCGAGTCGACTCATCCCACTGCTCGAGGTCTTGCCGAACTATGCTCCGAAAATCTCATTCTCTATATTTTCCTATGACCTCGACTCAATAAACTCGAGTCAACTCGGTTCTCTACTCGAGATCGTGCCAACTAAAACTCTTGCATGCCAATCTTATTTTTTGTGTCATTTCAGCTCGAGCTGCATAAGGGGTCAAATAAGGGGTTGACTCGAGGCCTGTTTATACTAAAAATTTTTGCTTTGACCAATTGATTTTCTCTTCAATTTCGGTTCTAAAATCTCTCTTTTAGGCCTTGTTTTAGGTATGATTTATGCCTCAAAAGCCTCCAACTTTTTTTTTTCAACTACCAAATTTATTTTTAGGGATGTCTCATTTGATACTCTAAAATGCATTCTGAAACATGATCTTAACAAATGCATTATTCCAAACATATACTCAAATATTTTGTTGCTCATCAAAATCAATCCTTAGGATTAATAATCTTCCTTTTTTTGATGATGACAAAACTTTGAGTATATGAGCAAGAAATATATAACATTAATGTATTAAGGACATTTTCAATAAACTAAAGATTTAACCCTTTTCATAGTTTCATATTTAGCTCTTCCTTAATTTATGCTCACATTTTTCATACATCTTATCAATTCAAAGCTAAAATTTTTGCTTGTACTTATTTGAATGGTGAATCATTAGCATATATCCATATGTATGCCAAACATCAATATTAAATAATCAATATTTTACATGAGTCAAGGCATACATTTGATACATCGAGTATATATCATGGCACAAACTCAAAACTCATAATGCACATCACATATGCTGAAAGTTTTAACCTTAACATATTCAAAGTAAATGAGTCACAAGGTAATTGAATATACATATTAAGCCAAGATGCACATTATATATCAAGATAAGTAAATATATGCTCATATACATTTTAAACCATATTCAAGATAAGTAAATATATGCTCATATACATTTTAAACCATATTCAAGATAAGTAAATATATGCTCATATGCTCATATACGTATTAGTCCCCCTTTTTGTTTTTAATCGAAAAGGTAAAATAAAGACAAACATTCCACAAGATCAACTCAAGAGATTGAAACAATGTAAGGATAAATAATCATGAGTTTCATTACATTTACAAAATGAGTTTGTTCTATCTCAACACACCAAGATATAATGAAATGCCAAGTTCAAAATAAAACTAAGTTGAGCCAATACATATATAAGTGTTAGAGAGGCATCTAACATAGAGTCAAATACAAACATATATTCCTAATGCATAAGTCTAAGAATCATCAAAAGACTAGACATCAGCTCCCTATGATGCTACTTATCATCTAAAGGGATCTCTAATGTCTGAAAAGATGAAGCTCTAGATGTGGATGGCCTAGCTCTCATGCTCCTAGTCCTAGCTAATGGTCTAGCCACCTGTGAAGGAGTAGGCCCTGCACGAGTGTAGACTCTAAGTGGTGGTCTACTCTCACCAGTTGATACTTGAGTTTGAACAAGAGACATAGGTGGAAGAGGTGGTGGATGTGGCACAGCTACCCTTGTGGCTGCATCTATTGCTGCTGCGGCTGGTATCTCACCTGGAGCAAGTCTCTCTATCTTTCCAATCAAATTGTCCATAGCTCCAAGCACTGAAATGATATCCTGCTACTGTGCCTAACCCAGTCCACTAATAACTGCCATCATCTCAGTCCCACCTAACTCAATTCTCCTCCTGAGTCGAGAAATCTCTTTAATAATACTAGAGTGGTCAATAGGCATGTCATGTGTCTGCTCTCTCTGCTCTAGGATAGTGAGCCTTTGAGAGATAAATCTTATCTCAGTCTGCATGCTCTTTACTCTCTCAGATAAGCTTTGAATCTCTCTACTAACTCTGGTAGAAATCATATCTGCCAGTCTCTCCATAGATGTAGAGTCGTAGGTGGTGGTTGTGGGAACCTATCTACGGGTGGAGCTCGAGGAGTCATAGATGTACTGGGGTTAGGTGCATCTCTGGATGCAATAGGGGTAGAGGGCTCTCCTACTTCCACTACTCTCATCTCTCTCCTCTCTTGACTAGAAATATTATTTACCCATCTTTCTTCTTCTACATGATACTGCATTTTGGTCAGAGCTCTCATATCATAGACATCGAAGTGAGATAGCTTCTTATAACCTTCATTCTCCAGTGGCACTCCTGCTGTCTTAAAAATCTTGGTCAAAGCCATACCATAAGGCAAACATACTTTATTCCTATAGGCTACCTCTCTCATCTGATGCATCATAATTCCTTGTAAATTTATCTGAGTCCCCTAAATCATAAGATACATCATACACAATTCTCTCTCAGAGACAAAGTCATGCCTACCTAACTTAGGAATGAAAATTCCACTGATAATGTGATGTAGTACTCTCATCTCTACAAATAAGGTGGGTGCTAGGACATCTCCCATAATGTCATCTCTCCCGATGATAAGCCTCAGCCCTTCCTTCTTGTTAGATAATTTGTCCAAAATGTGCTCTTGATTAGTGACCCCAATGATGTGTGCCAAACTATCCTGTGACACTTTAATTTGTATTCATTTCACTATTGTAACAATCTTAGAAGACCTCCTTTTAAGGTTTTCATAAAATTCCCTAACTAATTTAGGGTACATGGAGATGTTCATTGTTCAAAAATTTTTCCACCCCATCCTATCTATCCAAGTCCCAATATAGAAATTATAACTTTCAAAGAACTCAAAATCAATCCTCCTTTCCATTGCAGTAGCCCTAGTAGCCATCCTACCAACAGGTGAAGGTGGTGGAGGGGGTGATTTTGATGTACCTTAGTTTCATTGGGGTTCATCTTGAACGAGTTGCTTAGAAGGTTGAGAGGCCTTTAAAGATTGGGATGAAGCTTGTCCCATATAGGATTTTTTCCTTCTTTCCCGTTCCTCTGCAACTCGAGCTGAGGACATCTTCTACATGGCACCTAATTCTCAAACCATTCTTACTCAAATCCAATCTAAATCCAAGTAAATCTAGGGAGATGGAGAGCTAGGATGTGGCTAGGAACTATTTTGGAGAGTTCTAGGGGACGAGAGACCCTTTGCTCGTCGAAACGAAGGAGTTCTAAGGCATCGCGAATAGTCACTAGTCGATTTTAATTGCCTATAGTCCCGACCCTCGAGTCGACTCATGAATTTCAACTAGGTTGCTTGAGTCGACTCAAGCATAAGTTTTGAAACTTTTAAAGTTTCAGAGAAAATTTGATATTCTAACAATGTTTAGATATTTTCTTTAATATTGGTCATTGATTATGTAATCAAGATTAATTCTTTGAACTTAATTTGACTTATTTTGAGTTATGCAAATGAGATTTGCTCTTGTTGATAGCAAAGTCCTAGTTCTCTTCTTATAATATTGAATCTTTCTTCATTAAGAGGTTTAGTAAATATATCAGCTAATTGTTTATCAGTACAGATATATTCAAGTGTGACATCATTATTTTGAGCATGATCTCTTATAAAATGATGCCTTATTTCAATGTGTTTAGATCTTGAATGTTGAATTAAACTTTTGGTTAAATTAATTATACTTGTATTATCACATCTTATTGGTATTTTGTTAAGTTTGAAACCAAAGTCTTCTAGTTGTTGTTTAATCTAAAAAATTTGGGCACAACAACTCCCGATAGTAATATATTCAGCCTCAGTCATAGATAGTGCTACTAAGTTTTATTTCTTACTGAATCATAAAATTAAATTAACTTCTATGAATTGACATGTGCCACTAGTGCTTTTTCTATCAAGTTTACAACCAGCAAAATTGGCATCAGAGTATCCGATTAATTCAAATTGAGATGATCTATTATACCATAATCCTACATTAAGTATCCTAGATAAGTATCTAAAGATTCTTTTAACAGCAAGCTAATGTGATTTTCTAGGATCTGATTGATACCTAGCATACATATAAGCACTAAATACTATATCCGATCTAAGTAAGATAAAGAAGTGAGCTTATCATACCTCTATATAATTTAGTATCTATTTTCTTATCTTTTTCATCTTTGTCAAGTTTGCAAGATGTACTCATTGATGTGCCAATTGATCTCGAGTTCTCCATTCCAAACTTTCTATGCATCTTTCTTGTGTACTTCATTTAGTTAATGAAGATCCCTTCTTTATTTTACTTAATTCGGAGTTCAAGGAAGAAGTTTAGCTCTTCCATCATGCTCATCTTGAACTAATCCTGCATAAGCTTAAGAAATTCTTGACAAAGAGATTCATTAGTGGCACCAAAAATTATATCATCCACATAGATTTGTACTACCAATAGATTATCATATTTTCTTTTTAGGAATAAAGTTTTATCAATATTTTTTCTAGTAAATTCATTATCTAACAAAAATTTACTTAATCTCTCATACCATGCATGTTGAGCTTGTTTTAGTCCATATAAGGCTTTATGTAATTTAAACACATGATTTAGGAATGTATGATTTTTAAATCTAGGTGGTTGTTCAACATACACTTCCTCAGCTATATACCCATTAAGGAATGCACTCTTTATATTCATTTGATATAATTTGAAATTCACGAAACATGCAAATACAAGCAATAGTCTAATTGCTTCTAATCTAGCACTAGAGCAAAGATTTCATAAAAATGAATACCTTCTTCTTGATTGTATCCTTTTGCTACAAATCAAATTTTATTTCTTATAATGGTACCATGTTCATCTAATTTATTTCTTTATATCCATTTAGTTATAATTAATGTCTAGTCATTTGGTCTATCAACTAGGATCCAAATCTTATTTCATTCAAATTAATTTAATTCCTCTTGCATGGCATCTATCTAGTATGGGTCATTTTTAGCTTCTTATATTGATTTAGGTTCAATTTGTGAGACAAAGGCTAAGTAATTATTTGCATTTCTAAAATAAGATCGTGTTTTTACTCTTTGTGATGGATCACCGATTATTAGATCTTTAGGATGTCTATGTGCATAGTTTCATTCTTTTGGTAACTCCTCTCTTAGGTTATGAGAAGGCTCTTCATTCTTTTTTTCTTCATTATTTTAAGATGATACATCTTTTAGTGTGATATTATCTATTTTATCATTTCGATCACTTATATCCTCATCTAAGATATTTTCTTTCCTTGACAATTTGTCACTATAGTCGTCAAAGATAACATGAATTGATTCTTCAACAATGAGAGTTTTCTTGTTCAAGACTCTATATGCCTTTCTTAATGAGGAATATCCTAAGAAGATATTCTCATCTGACTTGACATTAAATTTTTCTAAATTATCTTTTTCATTATTAAGTATGAAACACTTATAACTAAAAATATAAAAATAGTTGATATTTGGTTTTCTATCATTCCAAAGCTCATAAGGGATTTTTTTTAAAATAGGCCTTATTAAAACATGATTTAATGTGTAACATGCAGTATTTATTACCTCAGCCCTAAAGTATCTAGGTAAATTATTTTCACATAATATAGTTCATGCCATTTCTTCTAATATGTGATTTTTTCTTTTTACTACTATATTTTGCTGCAGAGTTTTAGGTGCAGAAAAATTATGCTTAATTTTTTTTTTTATTACAAAAGTTTTTAAATTATTAATTTTTAAATTCGGTACCATAATCATTATGTATACATATAATCGATGTGTTCTTTTTATTTAAAATCTTTCGATAAAATTTGAGAAAAGCATTGAAGGCTTCATCCTTTTGTACTAAAAATATCATCCAAGTGAATCTTGAAAAATCATCTACAACTACAAGATCATACTTTTTGCCTCCTAGACTAGTACTCCTTGTGGGTCCAAATAAATCTGTGTAGCAACTATAGAGGTCTAGAAGTTGAAATCATGCCTTTTGGTTTGAAAGAGTTTCTAGTCTATTTTCCAAATTGACATGCATCATAAATTCAATTCTTTTCAAAAGTTAGTTTTGGTAATCCTCTTACAAGATCTTTCTTAATTTATTTTGAAAGTAAATCTATACTAACATGATCTAATCTATGATGCTACAACCAACTAGTCTCATTGACTTTGGCATCCATTGCTACAAGACATTGATCATTCTTCATGTGCAGATCATCTAGATCCATCATGTAGACATTGTTATGTCTATATCCTACGAATATGATGCCATTATTATTGGGACTAGAAACTATGCATAATAAAGGTTCAAATGTAACTTTAAATCCTTTATCACAAGATTGACTAATATTAAGCAAAATATATTTTAACTCATCAACTAACAATACATTTTGAATGTAAGTGGAAGGAGTGATATGAATGTTACCGATGCTAATAATGCGCCCCTTTTCATTGTCACTAAATATAACCATTCCTCCTTTAGGCTCAAAAGTGATAAATTAAGATTTATTATCCATCATGTGCCTTGAACAGCCACTATTGAGATACCAAAGTCGTTTCTTGTCACAGGCTACAAGACACTCCTACACAAAGAAATCAAGTTGAGTTTTTATGTAACCAAGTTATCTTGGGTCCTTTGGGGTTAATACTCATGATTTCTTTTAGAATCCAAACCATTTTAATCATTTTTCTATTTAATTTTTTGAAATCATACGTATAGGATTTATGACCAATTTTATCACAACAATAACATGAGATGTTTGGGGTAGAATTTGATGAAGCTTTGACAAATAGATTTTCAATAATTTTTGCTTCTTGTGAGGTTTAAGTCCTAATCCGACCTTATTAAAAATAGCTCTTTGTTCATTCAATAACATATTTAATTTTTTAGAGTTATATATAAATTTCTCTATAAATGGTTTGATCTTTGCTAATTCATCACTTAAATTCTGATTTTCATGAGTTAGCAAATTTAGTTTTTTAGAAATGATTTTCTTTTCATGAATAAGTTTTGAATTTTGCCTTTTCAAATCTCTATTTTTTAAGATTATTTTTCTAAATTTAATCATAAGATCAGTGAAAGCAACTTGTAATTCATCAAAGATGAAATCTAAAAGATTTTCAGCATTTACCTCCTCATGGTGTGCCATTAGCTAAAGGTTGGCCACTTCTTGTTGCTCTTCTTTAAAGCTGGAATCCTCACTGTCATTCCAAGTGGCCATCATCACCTTCTTCTTGAACTTTTTGGATGTTTTCTTGAGAAAAGAGTAGTCCATTCTAAAATGGACTGGTTTCTTGCACTCGAAGCAAATGGATAGCTCTTTTTCTTTCTCTTTCTCTTTTTCTTTACTTGGCTCACCCTTGAAATTTTTTTTCTTGAATCCTTGCTTCTTCTTTCTTATAAACCTCTTGAACTTTCTAGCAATCATGGTCAAGTCTTCTTCTTCCTTTTCTTCATCGGATTCTTCACTTTCATCATCCTTAGAAATAGTTGTCTTGAGAGCTATTATCTTCTTTTTCTTGGTTTCTTCCTCCATATTTTGCCTCATGTTTAATTCATGAGTCATTAGATACCTAAGAAGTTCTTCCAATGATAGCTTGTTGAGGTCTTTGGCTTCTTGAATGGTGGTGACTTTCACTTTCCAAGCCTTCGGAAGTGACCAAAGAATTTTTCGAACAACCTCACCATTGGTATAAGATTTGCCTAGGCTTTTCAAACCATTAATAATTTTGGTGAATCTAGTACATATTTTAGAAATAGATTCATTAGTTTTCATTTTAAATAACTCATATTTATGCACAAACATATTTATTTTAGATTTCTTCACTTGATTGGTACTCTCATGGGTAATCTCTAGTCTATCACAAATCTTCTTAGCCGATGCACATGTAAAAATTCTATTGAATTCATTGGGGTCAAGTGCACAATATAAGACATTCATGGCCTTAGCATTTAGCTCTATCATTCTCATGTCATGCTCAATCCTCTTCGGATTTGAAAATTTCATTACCTTCTATCTTAATTATAGGAGTATGTGGGCCTTTGATTATCACTCTCCAAAGTTGATAATCAAATGCTTGAATGTAAATGCACTTGTGTGCTTTTTAATAAGTGTAATTTATTATATTAAACAAAGATGGATGGTTCATCAATTGCTCTTCAGCAAGGGATACACTTATATCGGTTGCCATTTGATCTTAACTCTTGATTGTTAAATCAAATGAAGTGAGTACCAAGGCTCTGATACCACTTATTGCCCAGTAAGACAATCCAAGAGGGGGGGTGAATTGAGTGTTTCAAAATTTAAACAGTCTATGTGTTGTTTTTGAAAACTAGTGAAGTGTTGAAGTGTATTTTAGTTTTATGCAACTAAGCATGCTGAAGTGCAAAAGTAAAATTAAGATAGAGAGCAAGAACCAAAGGCAATCATAAATATCAAAGAATTTATAGTGGTTCGGTGCCCCTTGCATCTATGTCTACTTCCTAAGATCCATTTGAAAATTTTTCTATAATCTCTCGAAGATTATAGTTGAATAGTTTTTCAAGGCTCACTATCCAAAATCTAGTTGGTTTTACACCAGCTCGCCAACCACAACCAAATTCTAAGCCAACCCTTGGCTTATAATCCAATTCTTAGGCTTGGATAGGCCTTCTCCTTAGCTTCAAAATCCTATTGAAGCTAAGTTACAAGTGGAATAAGGATTACACAACAAGAATGAAAAACAAAGCTCCTTAATGAGCAAAAAAATCAATGAGACTTGTAAAATCTTCTTGATGGAGGCTTTTCAGTAGATTGAGCTTGTCTTCTTGCTGAATGGAATCAGTTGATTTGATGTTTCTTAGAGTTGGGAGTGGAATATTCTCTTTTCAAGGCTTTTTGGATTTTCTCTCTTCACTATTGATTTCTTCTAATGATTGAATGGTCATGTCACTTTCTTCAGGTATTTTATAGCTTATTCCCCACATTTGGTAGGCTGGAGAAGGTTTTTGATCATTGAAGACTGAAAATAGCTATTTGGAATAATTCTACACAATTCTTAACATTCTGCAGAAACTAGTTGTTGGAGCTCGAGTCAACTCGTTACTCTACTTGAGCTCGAGTTGAAGCTCAAGTCGACTCGTCCCTCTGCTTGCGTCCATTATGCACTTCATCCCAAAAATTATGTTCCCTATATTTTCCTGAGACCTGGACTCAAGGACCTCGAGCTAAAGCTCGAGTCGACTCATCCCACTGCTTGAGGCCTTACTGAACTATGTCCCAAAAATTGTTAGATATATATGCCCTAGAAGCCAGAATTGGCTGACACTTGTAATACACTTCTAGGGGCAAAATTATAATTTTGACTATAATTAATGAAATGGGTTATTTTCTATCACACATGTGTATTTAGTGTCTGTGATACATCCTTTGAGTTAATGGTAATGATAATTCATATTTTCAAGAGTTGAAAATTTAAGACATGAATAATCATTATTAACTCATAAACAGCTCCCGACCATAGGATCATCACGAGGATGGTGATTGATCCGGAAGGTTGGTGTACGATCGCTTCTCTTTAGTAGATGAGTCTTGAGTCTACGGTGTGGAGACACCGGAGCGAGAGTACAGGTACTCGTTAGAGAACGAGGGCACTGAGCGTGACCACCTCGAGTAGTCATTAGGAAGTCTACCTTCTCGTCAATGACTGACTCGATGCTGCAGTAGTGTGTCTGGTTCTTTGACCTAAGATGCATCGGCAGTTCACCTTGAGGGTGTTATAGTTTGACTACACCATTACTCGGTCTCCTAGCCATATGGAACCCTGAGGTGTATGTTGGCTGTGACATGTTCATTGTAGGAACTGGATTGCATCAAGATGGGATCTATCTACCTCGGTGGTAGAGGAGTAGCCCTATGATGATCATGAGAATCAAGTCCTGAAGCCCATGGCCATGGCAGAGTGAAATAATAGAAAGAGTTTCTATTTAGATTTTCATATTGGACTCGAATCGAATGATTACATCATATGACAGAGAACTAGGGTTTGACGAGTTCACCTTAACCCTAATCTGATCGGGGCTCAAGATAGAAGAACTTAATCACACAGGTAGCTGCACCAAGAGGTTCGCATTCAGCTCTGATGGGTTGCCACCATATACTGCTAGGTGTCACTGGTGGATTTTGGGAGCAATTAGAATGATTTTTAGATGATTGATCATTCTAGCTGTTCGAATCAGAAGAGTTCTGATCCATCGAAAGGAGTTTCGATGATGTCTATGATAGAGATCATGACATATCCCATTACCATACAGAACTGAACCTAACTGGGTCACACAAACAAGGGTTTGAATCTGGTGATCATCAATTGAACTGATCTAGTTCAATTGATCTGAATGAGATTCAATTAGGTTCAAGGAAATCATGCTAGCACTCGATTGAACCTAACGTTCTTCTTTTACTATCATAAATAAGTTGTCCTGACAAAGCCAAAGGAGTTTGTGCTCAATCAGAGGCCTTCATATGGTCTGACTGGAGGTTGTCCAAGTCAGAATAGGTTGTCTTATTTGTAAGACATTACCTGCCATTTTTGGTCACCTGCCATTTCTTATTCTTTGACTTTGGTCAAAAGTCTACCTTTGACTGGTCAAACGTTGACCATTCACCCTTTGACTTTTGACCACATGTCATGCACCTATTGGAGAGCTGGTGGGGGCCTGTCCCCCTGCCAGAACCTGGCAAGGAGAAGGGCGCACGCCAAGGGTGGCGTGAGCCCTAAGTAGGAGGCGCCTAGGAGTCCTTGTTGGACAAGGACTCCACCTCCCTTTTGGATTCCAATCAGAGTTCTACTAAGAATCCAGTTTGACTGGTCTTAGGCGCCCTCTAAGGAGGAATCCAGGGGTCTCTATTCCAACCAATCAGATTTAGATCTGATTTCACAAAGGGTTGTGATTGGTTGAGAGGAAGAGGAGTTGGATCACAAGAGGTCTATAAATAAGACCCTGCGCCCAACCCTAATTCCAATGCTATTAGATATGCCCCAAGGCTGCCTCTCCCCTCCTTCTCCATGCCATAGTCTCTTCTCCTCTTGCTCTCCACGTCCAAAAGGTGTTTTGGACTTAGTTTGGTGCGATTCAGATCAAGGAAAGGCGATCAAAAGCAAGAAGGCTGCGCTGCTGCAAAAGGACGACTGCAGATCTTCAAAAGAGTTTTGAAGATCCTCCAGATCAGATCCAGATCTAATTTTTGGAGGTGTGATAGAGAAGAAGAGGATCTCTAGATCCAACCCGAGTGGATACCGGTAGAGGCCAGGCGCTTGCGTGGCTAAGATCCAGAACCTTCCGCTGCAATCAGGATCATCTACAGGGTAATAGGATTACCCAAATCAGGTAAATTAAATTTGATTTAATTTATCTTGTTTTATTTTATTTATTAAAATAATAAGAATCAGATCTGAAACATATCAATATCTGATTAAGATCAAGAGAAAATTTTTGAAATATATCTCTTGATCTAATCAGATCTGGACGAACCTGGACCGGGAAATCAGGATTTCCCTTCAACTGGTATCAGAGCCATGGTTCTAAATTGTTTAGATCTAATTTTAATTTTATTTTAATTAGAAAATAAAGTGATTTTAGATGTCACATGAGATGTGATCAGATCTGAAATCAGAAAAATTAAAATTAAATGATTTGGATCTAAGAACATGAAGATATGCATGACTAGTTCTAGAATAGAATAGTTCTATAGAATAGTTTTGCATGTCTTTGATTTAATCTGATTAAATCATATTTTAGATCTTCTTATTTACTGTTTTTTGATATTATAAGTGTTATAATAACATCTGATAAACAGCAAATAAAAATTATTTAATTTTAAATATCATATGAGATATGATAGATGCATGACTAGACTAATTGTAGAATAGTTCTACATAATTATCTAGATTAGAATTTATTTTGATTAGATCAATTTAAATCTAATTTTTTAGATTATTATGTGATAATTTAGATCTGAAAATATGCATGATTTGATACATGAGATGTATGCAAAATATGCCATGATTAGATCTACTTTATATATGAGATATATGATATAGATCTGATATTGTTTTGTAGTATTGAATGTTCCTGATTAAGGCGTTCCTCTTGGCCGTCCGGTCATAAGAATGAAGAAGGGTTTAAAGGCCCTCTCTTTCCATTCGATGGGGTGTTCTTATGACGTGTAGGGGTGCTGCGTGTTCGTCCTTAATCAGAAACCCAAAACTTACTTTCTGCAAAACCCTAGATCCTGAAACCCTAGGATTTATTGTGCATATTTTATTTATGAACCCAACTTAATTAAGAATTAAGTTTATGGAATATTAATTAGGTCTAAAATTGAGAATTTCAGATCTAAGACATATTCATAATACTGGGTTCGGGCTTGGGTAGCTCAATTAGGTCTAAGCGGTTGATCAAACCGAATCAAGAGTTGGTTAGATGGGATCAACAATGCTTAAATTGACCAGCCTAATAGGATTAAGTCTGGGTCAAGATCGAGTCACGATCAAGCAAGACCTAATTAGGCTCAGAGGTTAGAGTCTGGATTGTAGGCTAACCCAATTGGTTCTGACTCAACAATTTGGTGTCTAAGGTAAGTTTGGCACAGACGACCGACTGGTTTTTAATTGGAAGCTACTCGACCTGAATGCGTTCTTGTGCGAGTTAATGGCATATTCCTTCCACCGGTCTCACTTACCTGGCCATATCTGTTGACACAGTTCTGATCTGAGGTGGTCAATAATCCGAGCTAACCCATGCCACTAGGTTAGTCATAATTGTTATGACTAAGCCAAGTCTAGTTTAATGAGACCTGAATCAATTCTCCCTAAGAAAAGATTAAGTCCGAGGTCTTCCACCATTGTAGATGTGCGGGCCCTTCCCGGGGTTGATTGTTCTCGGCTGGATACAGTGGCTCAGTTGCACCGGGAAGACGCAACCATGTCTATTAGGCATTGGATGCTATGGGCTGGAGGATGAGTTGGGCTCAATATTTCGGATACGGTGAGAGACCCAATTAGGAACCCAGTCTATGCAAATGGTGGGTCTGACTTAACTAAGGAGTGGATCAATATTCCGGATACGGTGAGATTCATGAATTAGAGACCAAGTTTGGGTGCACCATGATTAGAGAATCATTGAACAAGAGTTGTTCACTCATTGGCTAACCCATCACCAATAACTGTTAGGTGAGGTGATGAGTCAGTTGGTGAGACCGCACCACCCACTAGAAATCATTCAATCGCGGAGATTTTCGCATCTCTACAGAGGGAGTGTAGGGATCCGAGAAAATAGTGGGAGCTAATTTGTTTAAAAATAAAATCCCTAAACAAATTGGTCAAGTCAAAATTACAGTATCTAACTAGAATCTTTGACTCTCTACAGGAAAATGTCTGCGTCCAACCCATTGGCACGTATCCTAGACACACATAGACTGACTGGACCCAATTATAAAGATTGGCTCAGGAACTACAAAATTGTTTTGGGTTCAGAGAAGTTAACACATGTTTTGGACCAGGACCCTCCCACCTTACCAGCCTCGTCCATCCACTGAACAGAGAGCGTCTCTGGAAAAATGGATTGACGAAGATAATAAGGCCAGATACTACATGTTGGGCTCGATGTCTGATGAGCTCCAGCGCCAACATGAAGATATCGGGACTGCTCGCCAAATGTTGGCTCACCTGCAGGAGATGTTTGGTGAACAGAGTCGCGCAGCCAAATATCAAGTCACAAAATGACTTTTTAAGGCTAAGATGCGTGATGGGCAGTCAGTCCAAGATCACTGTCTGACAATGATCAAGGACATGGAAGAGCTTGAGAAGCTCGGTGTGAAGTTGGACTTGGATTCTGCAGAACGATATTATTCTGCAATCCTTGACTGATGCATATGGGCAATTCATCATGAATTACCACATGCATAAACTTCAAAATTCCTTGGCCGAAGTTAATGAATATGCTGGTTACCGCTGAGCTTTCTATGAAAGGTTCTAAAGGCTCAGTTCTTGCTATGGAACGGACTTCTTCCAAAAGAAAGTCTTATGGAAAGAAAAAGAAGTCTGTGAAAAAGCAAAAGGTGGAAGGATCAAAGAAGAAGAAGGCAGAACCGAAGAAAAAGGTCGATGGCAAAGGAAAGTGTTTCCATTGCAACAGCGACGGCCATTGGAAGCGGAACTGCCCTACTTACCTGGCCACCCTGAAGAACAAGAAGGAAGGTCCTTCTGGAGGTATGCTCGTTATTGAGTCTAACCTTACGGTTTCTTCTGCATCCAGTTGGGTGCTTGACTCTGGTTCTAGTGCTCATCTGTGCACTTCTATGCAGGGTCTTGAGGATAGCAGGAGGCTGAGGGATGGAGACATGATCCTACGCATCGGTAATGGAGCAAGAGTTGCTGCAGTAGCCGTGGGAACATACCCTCTTCGATTACCATCTGGTTTAGACTTAGTTTTGAAAGACTGTTATTATGTGCCTGCAGCTAGCAGGAATTTGATTTCTGTTTCATGCTTAGCACAAGAAGGCTATGTGATTCACCTTCTTTAAGGACCATTGTAACATTCTTTATGAAAGAAATAAAATTGCAAATGGTTTCCTTATTAATGGTCTTTATCAGCTACATATTGATGTACCTATTCTAACTATCGAGCAAAACGTGAATGCCAAACGACCTAGGGATAGTCCAAACGATAGATATCTATGGCACCTGAGATTAGGTCATATAGCAGAAGATAGGATCAACAAATTGGAGAAAAATGGGCTATTGAGTCCATTGACTTTCGAGTCATATCCAACTTGGGAATCTTGTCTTCAAGGCAAAATGACTAAACTCCCTTTTGTTGGACATGGGGAGAGGGCCACAGATCTCCTTGCCCTAGTACATACTGATGTGTGCGGCCCATTTGATGTGCCGGCTAGAGGCAATTTTGTCTACTTCATTACCTTTACCGATGATCTGTCTAGGTATGGGTATGTGTATCTTATGAGACACAAGTCTGAAGCTTTTGAAAAGTTCAAAGAATTCAGACATGAAGTAGAAAAACAAACTGGAAAACCCATTAAGGTTCTTCGATCAGATCGAGGAGGTGAATACCTTAGCCGGGAATTCCTAGACTATCTCAAGGAAAATGGCATAGTCTCTCAATGGACTCCACCAGGAACACCTCAACTCAACGGGGTTTCAGAACGGAGAAATCGGACTCTATTGGATATGGTTCGATCCATGATGAGCTTCACAGACCTCCCTGATTTTCTTTGGGGACATTCATTTGTTAACTTCAATTTATCTACTGAATAGGGTTCCCTCTAAAACCGTTCCTACCACACCGTATGAGATATGGCACGGTAAGAAACCAAGTCTGAGTCATCTCAGAATTTGGGGTTGTCCGGCTCATGTCAAAAGACAACAAGCGGACAAGTTAGAGTTTAGGTCCTTTAGAGCTCGATTCATAGGATATCCTAAAGAGTCATTAGGATACTATTTCTACATTCCAGAAGACCACAATGTGATTGTGAGTCGACATGCCATCTTTCTTGAAAAATAGTTTATTCAAGATAGCGGCATTGGAAAGCAGATTAAGCTTGATGAGAAAGTCTCACAAGTACAACGAGCTAAGGACCAATTGGAACCAAATCAGGTTGAGCCAATAAGAACACTACCTCCTCCACCTCGTAGATCGGAAAGAGTTTTCCCGTCCCCCTGAAAGATACTTAGGTATTATTTCAGAGGAAGTAGAGAAAATGTTCCTCGTAGGTAATGGTGCTCATGGTGATGATCCCAAAACCTACAACGAGGCGATATCAGATATCGACTCCGAGAAATGGCTAGAGGCAATGCAGTCAGAAATTGACTCGATGCACTCAAACCAAGTCTGGACCTTGGTAGATCCACCAGAAGGTATAGTACCTATTGGGTGTAAATGGATCTTCAAGAGAAAGATTGGTGCAGATGGGAATGTGGAGACATTCAAGGCTAGACTAGTGGCAAAAGGTTATAGTCAACGCGAAGGCATTGACTATCAGGATACCTTTTCCCCAGTGGCTATGCTAAAATCCATCCGCACATTGCTTGCCTGTTGCAGCCTATTTCGATTATGAAATATGGCAAATGGACGTGAAAACGGCATTCCTTAAATGGATATCTTGAGGAAGATATCTATATGGAACAGCCGCTAGGTTTCACATCCAGTGATACTGATCACAAGGTTTGCAAGCTGCAAAGGTCCATATATGGACTTAAGCAAGCATCTCGGAGCTGGAACACTCGTTTCAATGATGTGATCAAAAAGTTTGGTTTCATCAAAAATGAAGAGGAACCATGTGTTTTCAAAAAGGGTCAGTGGGAGCGCTGTTGTCTTCCTCGTATTGTACGTGGATGACATCCTCCTTATTGGGAATGATATTCCCATGTTGACATCAGTCAAAATATGGTTGTCCAAGGAATTCTCCATGAAAGACCTAGGTGAAGCATCCTTTATTCTAGGAATTAAGGTCTATAGGGATAGACCGAATAGGATGCTAGGACTTTCACAGAAGATGTACATAGAGGAAGTACTAAAGAGGTTTAGTATGGAAAACTCTAAGAGGGGATTAATACCCTTCAGACATGGTATTCATCTTTCCAAGAAGATGTGCCCCTAGCACACCTGAGGAAATAGAACGCATGAGCAAGATCCCTTATGCTTCTGCAATAGGGAGCCTCATGTATGCCATGCTATGTACACGACCTGATATAGCCCATGCTGTGAGTGTCACAAGCAGATATCAGTCAAATCCAGGTGAAGAACACTGGACTTCTGTGAAATGTATCCTTAAGTACTTGAGAAGAACTAAGGATATGATGTTGGTCTTTGGTAATGGAGAACTCCAAGTTCCAGGGATACACAGACTCGGATTTCATGTCCGATATAGATGATCGAAAGTCGACATCTGGAAGTCTGTTTGTGTGCAATGGTGGAGCTGTCAGCTGGAAGAGTTCCAAGCAAACTGTGATAGCAGATTCCACCATGGAAGCAGAATATATAGCTGCATCAGAGGCTGCAAAGGAAGCATTCTGGTACAAGAAGTTTGCTGCAGAAATTGGAGTAATGCCATCAGATGCCATTCCTCTTTACTGCGACAACAATGGCGCCATAGCCCTTGCTAAGGAGCCGAGGTCTCACCAGAAGTCCAAGCACATTGAGCGGCGATACCATCTCATCCGCGATTACCTTGAGAAAGGTTACGTTGAGGTCAAGAGAGTCAACTCCACAGATAATGTGGCAGACCCACTTACAAAGCCGTTGGGCCAGCAGAAGATCGAAGCCCACCTTGAGAAGATGGGACTTAGACTTGTAGCCAATTGGCTTTAGGACAAGTGGGAGATTGTTAGATATATGTGCCCTAGAAGCCAGAATTGGCTGACACTTGTAATACACTTCTAGGGGCAAAATTATAATTTTGACTATAATTCAATAAAATGGGTTATTTTCTATCACATATGTGTATTTAGTGTCTGTGATACATCCTTTGAGTTAATG
Organism: Cocos nucifera; assembly: GCA_006176705.1. NCBI lineage: Eukaryota > Viridiplantae > Streptophyta > Magnoliopsida > Arecales > Arecaceae > Cocos > Cocos nucifera. Next base: position 60,611 of record QRFJ01001923.1, read on the forward strand.
GTAATGATAATTCATATTTTCAAGAGTTGAAAATTTAAGACATGAATAATCATTATTAACTCATAAACATGCTCCCGACCATAGGATCATCACGAGGATGGTGATTGATCCGGAAGGTTGGTGTACGATCGCTTCTCTTTAGTAGATGAGTCTTGAGTCTACGGTGTGGAGACACCGGAGCGAGAGTACAGGTACTCGTTAGAGAACGAGGGCACTGAGCGTGACCACCTCGAGTAGTCATTAGGAAGTCTACCTTCTCGTCAATGACTGACTCGATGCTGCAGTAGTGTGTCTGGTTCTTTGACCTGAGATGCATCGGCAGTTCACCTTGAGGGTGTTATAGTTTGACTACACCATTACTCGGTCTCCTAGCCATATGGAACCCTGAGGTGTATGTTGGCTATGTGACATGTTCATTGTAGGAACTGGATTGCATCAAGATGGGATCTATCTACCTCGGTGGTAGAGGAGCAGCCCTATGATGATCATGAGAATCAAGTCCTGAAGCCCATGGCCATGGCAGAGTGAAATAATAGAAAGAGTTTCTATTTAGATTTTCACATTGGACTCGAATCGAATGATTACATCATATGACAGAGACTAGGGTTTGACGAGTTCACCTTAACCCTAATCTGATCGGGGCTCAAGATAGAAGAACTTAATCACACAGGTAGCTGCACCAAGAGGTTCGCATTCAGCTCTGATGGGTTGCCACCATATACTGCTAGGTGTCACTGGTGGATTTTGGGAGCAATTAGAATGATTTAGATGATCGATCATTCTAGCTGTTCGAATCAGAAGAGTTCTGATCCATCGAAAGGAGTTTCGATGATGTCTATGATAGAGATCATGACATATCCCATTACCATATACAGAACTGAACCTAACTGGGTCACACAAACAAGGGTTTGAATCTGGTGATCATCAATTGAACTGATCTAGTTCAATTGATCTGAATGAGATTCAATTAGGTTCAAGGAAATCGTGCTAGCACTCGATTGAACCTAACGTTCTTCTTTTACTATCATAAATAAGTTGTCCTGACTGAGCCAAAGGAGTTTGTGCTCAATCAGAGGCCTTCATATGGTCTGACTGGAGGTTGTCCAAGTCAGAATAGGTTGTCTTATTTGTAAGACATTACCTGCCATTTTTGGTCACCTGCCATTTCTTGTTCTTTGACTTTGGTCAAAAGTCTACCTTTGACTGGTCAAACGTTGACCATTGACCTTTGACTTTTGACCACATGTCATGCACCTATTGGAGAGCTGGTGGGGGCCTGTCCCCCTGCCAGAACCTGGCAAGGAGAAGGGCGCACGCCAAGGGTGGCGTGAGCCCAAGTAGGAGGCGCCTAGGAGTCCTTGTTGGACAAGGACTCCACCTCCCTTTTGGATTCCAATCAGAGTTCTACTAAGAATCCAGTTTGACTGGTCTTAGGTGCCCTCTAAGGAGGAATCCAGGGGTCTCTATTCCAACCAATCAGATTTAGATCTGATTTCACAAAGGGTTGTGATTGGTTGGAGAGGAAGAGGAGTTGGATCACAAGCATAGGTCTATAAATAAGACCCTGCGCCCAACCCTAATTCCAATGCTATTAGATATGCCCCAAGGCTGCCTCTCCCCTCCTTCTCCATGCCATAGTCTCTTCTCCCTCTTGCTCTCCACGTCCAAAAGGTGTTTTGGACTTAGTTTGGTGCGATTCAGATCAAGGAAAGGCGATCAAAAGCAAGAAGGCTGCGCTGCTGCAAAAGGACGACTGCAGATCTTCAAAAGAGTTTTGAAGATCCTCCAGATCAGATCCAGATCTAATTTTTGGAGGTGTGATAGAGAAGAAGAGGATCTCCAGATCCAACCCGAGTGGACACCGGTAGAGGCCAGGCGCTTGCGTGGCTAAGATCCAGAACCTTCCGCTGCAATCAGGATCATCTACAGGGTAATAGGATTACCCAAACCAGGTAAATTGAATTTGATTTAATTTATCTTGTTTTATTTTATTTATTAAAATAATAAGAATCAGATCTGAAACATATCAAGATCTGATTAAGATCAAGAGAAAATTTTTGAAATATATCTCTTGATCTAATCAGATCTGGACGAACCTGGACCGGGAAATCAGGATTTCCCTTCAAAAATTTCATTCTCTGTATTTTTCTGCGACCTTGACTCGAGGAACTCAAGTTGACTCAGTCCTCTACTCGAGACCGTAGTAGCTGAAACTCTTGCATGCCAATCTTCATTTTCATGCAGTTTCAACTCAAGCTGAATAAGGGGTCAACTCGAGGCCTATTTATGCTAAAAAGTTTTACTTCGACCAATTAATTTTCTCTTCAATTTTGGTTCTAAGATCTCTCTTTTAGGCTTTGTTTTAAGTGTAATTTATGCCTCAAAAACCTCCAATTTTTCTTTGTCAACTTCCAAAATGCATTTTCAAGGATGTCTCATTCGATACTCTAAAATGTATCCTAAAATATGATCTTAACAAATTCATTAGTCCAAACACATACTCAAATATTTTGTTACTCATCAAAATCAATCCTTGGGATTAACAATCTTAAAATACCAAATCCATCATATGGATTATCTTGGCTAAGATTTTGCTAAATTGAAATACAGCGATACATTATCTCTAAACTCTTTGGAGTAGTCAATCCCATCTTGATTACTCACTGACTTTATAAGTACTTGATTATACCTAAAAATCTTTCATAACTAAATTAGAAATTCTGATAGTTCGACAGCAAAGCATAGTGAGTGGCTTGCAAGCCACCATGGTGATCTCAGGTCTAAGAGACACTTATACCTATATCCCATCAAAGCAATTCTTGATAGTATAATATTTCATAGTTGGTTACGTTCAATGACGATGTACCCCTACATCTCATCTGTGTACTATACTAGTGTCTCCACACTCCTTGGTTAAGAGGACAACTAATCCATATGGTATACAACAATCAACACTCGATAAACATTGTCATCCTAGTTAACAATGTATCATTTAGTTGCAAATAATTTAAGAACTAATTGATAAATCTTCTCTTTATCAAATCTAAATAGTCCTAAGGACTTCATCACAATACATTAGTTCATTAAAAAATGTAGAATTTATGATGAAAAATATCAAAATAAATATTTTATTCATTAATAAATTATTTACATTTACAAAGTTAGCATAACCATTAACAAGCTGACAATTGAATTTGGGACATATTTTTCAACAACTATCATTTGTCCTAAAGCAACTTAGTACAGTATCTAATACCCATCTTCGATTTGTGGTTGTTGAACTTCTTTACCGCTGAGGCTTTAGTGAGGGGGTTGATCAGGTTCTTCTTTTTGTTAATCTTTTGAGGGTCAACATTATCTCAATCTACGATCTTCTAGACCAGATGGTAGTGATGTAGAATATGCTGGTCCTATGGTGCGCCATTGGTGTTGGAAATCCAGTAGGGCATGTAACATGCAATTCAAAACGTTTTCAAATATTTACAGTAGCAAAAGCTAAAACTAATCAAACATTAATTCTACTTTATGAATTGATCATATCAATTATCCTACTTAGGATCTTGATATGCTAATATGTAATTTAAACATTTGAATGTGATCGATCAGCAAATTGTATTTACTGATCGATTCAAGTTTAGAACTCGATACTTGTGCACGAGTAGCTGATCTTCATGATCTGAATCCATCGGAGGAAGATATGATGTCGTGCTATAGCCACACACTTGTCCAGTCTCTATGGATGGTCCACACGGAGCTCCTAGTGCTAATCAGCTCCACCGAAGTGCTAGCTCCTCGATAGGGCCTTCAACGGCTGATCGTGATCGATCCAATCGATCACCTTCTTTCTGATCTTTTGGATGCTTCAAAAAACTAGAACTTGCTTTTTGGAGGATGATGAGGTGATGTTTTAAGTTTGGTGGCAATCCGATGCTCACAACACTCAATCTCTCCACCCGAACCTTGAGTCCCAACTCTAGGATTTTGCACTCACCGAAAATCCTGACACCCGAAAACTCTCTCACGCCCTTTTTTGAATGAATTTCTCTATGAAATATATTTGCACAGAAGAAGGACACTTCTATCTACCATACACCCACTCCCAAAAGAATATGAATGGGCGTCTAAAGGGAAACGAAAAAAGAAAAGCATAAGAGAAGAAATATGGCGAAGGAAACCCCTATTTGACCTTTCCACCCCAGAAGGATGCACCCTACTCAAATTTTCTCTCACTAAGAAACCTTTCCACACCCCTCTCTGATCCTTCACATAAACCTCTGCATTCCTATCTCAAAAATACTTTTAACATGGGTGACATAGTGGCAATTACGCATGGATAAGGGAGGTTGAGAGGTTACACCAACCACTTGAATTCAAAATTCAAGTGGCCAGTCTATCCACTTCCAACACCCATCTAGGAGGGTGACATGCAGAAAGAATCTCCTTCTATGTGCCCACCCTAAAAAATATGGAAAAAATGTGTGACAATAACCCAAGCAGGCATGGAGAAGAGATAAGATTGAGTGGGTTAAGGGGTTTCAACCAATAACAATCTATGTTGAATTCAAAATTCAACTTAAATTTAAAGTAGTCCAACCCTTGGACTAGATCAAAGAGAGATGAGAGAAGGGGTGTAGAAACCTCTCTTCTACATGAGAAAAACTTACATAGAAAACATATGGGGCATGGAAAAATGTGGAAAAGTCAAATATGGTGGACTCTAGGGAGAATTTGAATTCAAATCTCATTTGACTTGGTCCAAATTGGTTTCAACTAAATCAATTAATTTAAATTAATTAGACCATACTAAATCCAACCAAATTAGTCTTAACCCAAATTAATTAATTTTTAATTAAATTAGAAATTAATTAGATCCAGCTTCTGATCAAATCAGGGTCAAATCTTTCATAATGATTAGGTCATCTCATGACCTGATCGGATCAAACTCAATTGAATCCAATTCGATCAGACTTGATCGAATCATCATCGCTCGATCAAATTAAGCTAATCAATAATTAAATTGCTATTAATCCTCTAATAATCATAGAGTTCCAATCGGATGGGTGTCCGGGCAATAGAGTCCCATCAACATGAAACTCCTAAAGAGTCCCAAACCAGTGGGACTCTTAACCCAGTATCCCAAATGAATGAAACTCGTGATTATAGAGTCTCAAACTAGTGAAACTCTTGATTAGAGAGTTTTAAACTAGTAGGATTCAGAGTCTCAGTCCAGTGGGACTCTTGATCATAGAGTTTCAGTCCAGTGGGACTCTTGACCATAGTGTCCTAGGTCATCAGGATTCAAGATCAACCATCAAATCAAGTAGGAACTCCTTATGTGTATGACCCCATAGATTCGAATCCTAAGCTAGTAGCATAAGAACTAATTTCTGTACCAATCGATATGACCATCTAGTAATGGTACCCGACATCCAGATAGATCAAAAAGTCGCAATGCAATAATGACGAACCTATGACATATGATTACAGTATAATTCATCCTCTTGACCTCGATGCTCAAAGGATGATCTAGAATTTACTGGCAATCCTAAAATTATCCATAGTATATTTTAAAATTTAGTGTCCATCGAATGGACCATTTCGATCGAGGATTTGCTAAATTGAAATATAGTGATACACTTACTCCAATACTTGGAGGGGTCAAACCTATCTTGACTCATATACTGACTTTACAAGTACTTGACTGCACCCAATAGCCTTCCAGCATTGAATTAGAAATTCAGATAGTCCGGTACCTAAGTGCAATAAGTTGCTTAGAAGTCACCATAGTGATCTCAAGTCTAAGGAACATTTATACCCATATCCTTCATGAGCAACTCTTGATAGTAGAGAGCTCCGTAGTTGTATCACCTTCAGTAAAATGTACCCCTACACTTCACCTACATGCTATAATAGTATCTTCATATTTCTTGATTAAGAGGACAACCAATACTTATGGCACACAATGACCTACACTCGATATGTTGTTGTCCTAAATAACAATGAATCATTTGGTCATGAACTGGTTCTAAGGACTAAACGATAAATCCTCCTTTGTCGAGTCTGAATAGTCCTAAGGACTTCATCACATGAGAGTTCATTACACGAAGATGCACAAGAGTGATGAAATGCTAAAATAATAATTTTATTTATTTATAATAATTCAAGTATAATTATATTTAGCTCAATCATCTACAATCTAGATGATTGACTTTATGATACATTATCCAACAACTCCCACTTAGACTAAAGCTACTCAGAATAGTATCAAATATCCATCTTTCATTTATGATTATCGAACTCTTTTATTCCAAGAGCCTTAGTAAAGGGGTCGACCACGTTCTCCTTTCCATCGATCTTCTGAAGCTCAACGTCACCTTGTTCCACGATCTCTCGTACAAGGTGATAGCATCGTAGAATATGCTTGGTGCATTGATGTACCTTCGACTTCTTCGCTTGAGCTATGGCTCTAGTGTTGTCACAATATAGCAGAATCAGACCATCTAAGGAGGGTGCCACTCCCAGCTCGCTGATAAACTTTCGCAGCCACATAGCTTTCTTCATAGCATCGGATGCCATGACATACTCTGCTTCACATACAGAATCGGCTATAGTGTGCTGCTTAAAACTCTTCAGCAGACTACTCTACCATTCAAGGTAAATACATAACTTGACACACTCTTACTATCATCATGATCTAACTGGAAACTAGAATTAGTATATCCTATGAGTTTCAAGTTAGTATCTCCATAAATGAGCCACTAGTTCTTGATATTTCTTAAATACTTTAGGATTGTCTTCACTACCTTCTAGTGATTCTCACCTAGGTCAAACTAGTATCTACTCACTACCCCTAGTGAGTATGCCACATCTGATCTCGTATACATCATGGTATACATAATAGAACTCACTATCGAAGCATATGGTATTCTAGTCATACGCTCTCTCTCTTAAGGAGTTATCGGACAATCCCTCTTCAAGAGCAAAATTTTATGGCCTATCAGGAGATAGCCCTTTTTGAAATTCTCCATGCTGAACCTCTTCAGCACAGTATCAATGTACGTGGACTAGGACAATCCAAGCAACCTTTCAGATCTATCCCTATAGATCTTCATTCCTAGGATGTTGTATGCGTCTCCCAAGTCCTTTATGGAGAATTGCGATGACAGTCAAACCTTTATTCCCTATAGAGTAGGAATGTCATTTTTGATCAAAAGAATGTCATCGACATACAATACAAAAAACACATTTACAGAACCATTAGCCTATTTATACACATAGGGTTCCTCTCCATTCTTAACGAAGCCATACATTCTGATTACCTGATCAAAATGCATGTTCCAACCTTGAGATGTCTGCTTCAATTTATAGATGGATCTTTGAAGCCTGCACACCTTGGACTCGTCTATGAATATAAACCCTTCAGGCTATATCATATACACCTCTTCGTCCAGCTCTCCATTAAGGAAAGCTATCTTCATATCCATTTGCCAGATCTCATAGTCTAGGTATGCTACTGTTGCAAGCATAATCCTAATAGACTTGAGCATTACCACCAAAAAAAATATCTCATTATAGTCAATACCGTAATGCTGACGATATCCCTTAACAACCATATAGGCTTTATAGGTCTCCACCTTCCCATCTACGTCCTATCTTCTTTTGAAAATCCACTTACACCCAATGGGTTTTACTCCTTCACGTGGATCAACTAGTGTCCATACATTGTTGATCTTCATGGACTCCTTTTAAGACTTCATGGCTTCTAACCACTTATCAGAGTTAGATCTCTGCATGACATCTATGTAGGTGATCAGATCCTCATCATTCTCATCGAGTTCAATAGAATCATCATCTTGGACCAAAAAATCATAGTATCTATCTGGTTGATGTAGTACTCTACCAGATCTTCTTGGTGCCTCTTTAACAGGCTCTGGATTTGATCTTATCAAATCTAGTTCTGCAAGCTCACTAGAATGTATCGGTTCTTCCACCTATTGAACTTTATTAAGCTCAACATTAGAGGCAACTATTCCTTCAATAAGAAACTTTTTTTCCAAAAAGATTATTCTATTACTGACGAACATCTTTTGTTCTTAGCAAGGTAGAAGTAATAACTCCTAGTTTCCTTGGGGTATGCTATGAACAAGCACTTATTGAACCAAAGTCTAAGCTTTTCTAGTTGTAAATGTTTTACATAAGCTGGACATCCCCAAATCCTAAGGTGAGATAGTGTCAGCCTATGCCCAATCCATATCTCATATGGAGTTTTTGTGACAGACTTGCTTGGAACATTATTCAAAATAAAGTAAGCAATCTCAAGTGCATACCCCCAAAATAAAATTGGCAGACTTGCAAACTCCATTATGGACCGAACCATGTCTAACAGGATCAGATTCCTCCTTTTAAACACACCATTATATTATGGTATTTCATGATGGATCTATTGCGAGTGAATTCTATTCTCTCCTAGATATGTCAGAAATTCGTTGGAAAAATATTTGCCTCCTCGATCAGATCAAAAACTTTTAATACTCTTCCTAAGTTATTTTTCTACTTTATTTTGATATAGTTTGAACATTTCAAATGAATCAAATTTACTCTTCATAAGACTGACGTATGCATACCTAGATAGGTCGTTAGTAAATGTAATGTAGTAATATCCACCTCTAGCACATGTGTTCATAGGTCCACATACATCAGTATGTACTAGACCTAAAAGCTCAGAGGCCCATTCACTTTTTTCAGTAAAGGGTGATTTTGTCATCTTACCAAGAAGGCAGGACTCATAGGTATTCAATGATTCACAATCATGGATGTCAAGGATATACTCCTTGACCAACCTATTAATCCTATTCTTATTTATATGACCAAGCCTACAGTGCAAGAGATAAGCATCAGTGACATTATCTAGTTTTGGTCATTTATTTGACATATACATTACACTAATAGACTGTGATAAAATGTAAATACCATTTTTTATTGCATTACTATAATACCATTTATAATGATAATAACCATCTAGATCAAAAGTCCAATAGATATTATGTTCATCATAAAAGATGGACAATAGTGATAGTCACTTAAAATAATATTTTTATTTTTAAAAAATAGCTCAAGAGTTCTTAATGCTAGGATAGAAACTTTTCTTCCATCCCCAATATTAAGAAATCTTTCATTGTCCTCAAATTTTCCACCAATTTAAAGTCCATGCAATGAATTGCATATGTGAACTGGACTCCTGGTAACTAACACCCAAGTAGATGTATCACAAATAGTGAAATTGCAAGGTGTTATCATATAACATTCTTATCTAGCAATATCTTGCTGGTTATCTCTATTCAGCCTATTCGAGTCAAGAGGATCATTTCTCTTTGGGTCTGCCTAATTAGGGTCAACATTAGACTTCTTGTAATTAGGTCCTAAATGCTTGCCACTATCCAATAGTGAACGGAGCGGACTTACACTAGCCATTCTATATATCTGAAAGAAAAACATGAAACCTAATTAGTACTTGAATAAATTTAAACCCTAAAGATTTGAACTTTAGTCTAAAGATCCTTCCAATATTTTTAATGAATTGGTAGCCTCTACCTTCAATTCGAGAAATTATACTAACTTCTTACTAGGTACTAAAATCCAAATAGGCTATAGACGATTTCGAGGAAAACTCTAGTTAACCCATGTGCATCTACAGGTAGGTTCATAACCAATTATTTTCTCAAACAATTTTCAATATTTAGGTTTTTCCCTAGATTCCAAGTTAGTAGGCTATGGCCTCCACTGAAAAGGTCTGGTTAGGTCCAACCATTAACATGATTGACTTCGATGCATCAAACCAATGATAACCAAGCCCGAGAAAAGCTCTAGCTAACCAGATCACCATTAAGAGAGTGTAACCTAATCATCATATGATGGATAGTAATTCCAATATCTAAATGAACACCAGGTGTAAGGCACCTCCAATGTCCATCCAGAAAATTGGACTATGATTCGGTTATCCCTATAACTTGGTCATTTTAAGGATCTAATAATTTAGATGATTTAGATAACTTATGATTTAAAAGAAGAAGACACAAACAAATTTCTTCCACTGACTTTACAAAGTCAAATCCTTCCACTAACTTCACTAAGTCAATAGGTTAGGATTAGGATCAATCTAGGTCCATGGGCACCTAATTCAGTCTTACTGATTGAAATCAGTCAAACTGATTCCTAATGACATGGGTCGGTCCAAATCATCAAGTGATCTAATCAAATTTTAGTCGACCATGTCGGCCAAGTAAGTGAGATCAGTAGAAGAGATATGCCATTAACTCATCAAATATCGAATCAATGCAAGTAGCTCCCAATTAAAAACCAATGGTCTAGACTGCTAAACTTATCTTAGACACCAATCAGTTAATTAGGTTTAATCTAATCATCCTAGCAATTTTGGGCTAGACCGCTTAGCCATGAATTAAGTCCATCTTGGTCTCGTTAAAGACATGGACTCATCCAACTATAACTATTGGAGTTGATTCTAGAGTATTCCTGATCTAATCTAATTCAACAGTTGGTTAGATTTGATCAATTACTCTAGATTAATCCATTCTTTAACTAATCTTAGGTCTAACCTAATTAATGGACTTAATTCATCTAACCCTTTAACCGACAGTCTTATGACTGTCTTAGAATCTTTAATTCATAATTCTAGATTCTATAAATAGTACTTAATTCTTTTAATTAAGTTTTGAACTGATGGATTGGGGTTCAATATTTTAAAAATAATTTTTAAATTTTGAAAGATTTTTATTTTTTATTTTCCAAGTGGGTCGACTAATTTCAGAAATGGATCGACTTATTTCTCAAACAGCAACCTATTGCTAGTTTTAAACAAAAAATAAAAAATATTAAAAATTAAATCATGAATTATCTTATAGATCTAATCTAAATACATTCATATTTAACTTTATAATTGAATTAATTTTAATTATAAAATTTTTTTCACCATTTATCTTAATGAATGAGTTCAGGTGGCACCCCTACCGCCATAAGGGATCCCCACTGAATGGAAGGAGATGGCCTTTAAACCATACTTGTTCCTTATGACCAAATGACTTGGTGGCTCATTCATCCTCGATTACTAAGCTATCTAGATCTAAAACATATCATATATGTAGGCATTTAATTTTTCTAATTACATATTAGAATATGTCAAGCAATATGGCTCTAATATCATCGTTGGAAATCCAGTATGGCACGTAGCATGCAATTCAAAACTTTTTTGAATATTTACAACAGCAAAAGCTAATATTAATCAAACATTAATTCTATAGTATGCATTGATCATATCAATTACCCTACTCAGGATCTAGACATGCTAACATATAATTTAAAAATTTGAATGTGATCGATCAACAAATCGCATTTGCCGACCAATTTGAGTTCAGAACTCGATACCTATGCGCGGATAGCTGATCTCCATGATCTGAATCCACCAGAGGAATCTATGGTGTCACACTACAACTGCACACTTGTCCAGCATCTATGGATGGTCCACACGGAGCTCGTAGTCCTGATCAGCTCAACCAGAGTGCTAGCTCCTCGTCAAGGCCTTTGACGGCTGATCGTGATCGATCCAATTGATCATCTTCTTTTTGATCTTTTGGATACTCTAGAAAATTAGAACTTACTTTTTGGAGGATGATGAGGTGATGTTTTAAGTTTGCTGGTGATCCGATGCTCACAACACTCAATCTATCCACCCGAACCCAGAGTCCCAATTCTAGGGTTTTGCACTCACCGAAAACCCTGACACCCGAAAACTCTCTCACTAACTTACTCAAATAAATTTCTCCATGAAATAAATTTGCATGGAAGAAGGACACTCCTATCTACCATATACCCACTCCTAAAACAATATGAATGGGCATCCAAAGAGAAACAAAAAATGAAAGGCGTAAGAGAAGAAATCTGACGAAGGAAACCCCTATTTGACTTTTCCACCCTAGAAGGATGCACCCCACTCAGATTTTCTCTCACTAAGAAACCTTCCCACATCCCTTTCTGATCCTTCACATAAACCTCTATGTGCCCATCTAAAAAATACTTTTAAAATGGGCAACATAGTGGCAATTACGCATGGATAAAGGAGGTTGAGAGGTTACACCAACCACTTGAATTCAAAATTCAAGTGGTCAGTCTATCCACTTCCAATGCCCATCTGGGAGGGTGATGCATAGAAGGACTTTCCTTCTACATGCCCACTCTAAACAATATGGAACAAATGTGCGATAATAACCCAAGGAGGTGTGGAGAAGACATAAGGTTGAGTGGGTTAAGGGGTTTCAACCAATAACAATCTAAGTTGAATTCGAAATTCAACTTAAATTAAAACTAGTCCAACCCTTGGATCAGGTCAAAGAGAGATGAGAGAGGGGGTGTAGACACCTCTCTTTTGCATGAGAAAAATTTACGTAGAAAACATATGCTGTGTGAGAAAATGTAGAAAAGTCAAATATGGTGGGCGCTAGGGAGAATTTGAATTCAAATCTCATTTGACTTGGTCCAAATTGATTTCAACCAAATTAATGAATTTAAACCAATTAGACCAGGCTAAACCCAACCAAATTAGGCTTAATCTAAACTAATTAATTTCTAATCAAATTAGAAATGAATTAGATCTAGCTTCTGATCAAATTAGGATCAAATCTTCCACAGCGATTAGATCATCTCATAACCTGATTGGGTCAGACCCAATCGAATCCAATTTGATCAGACTTGATCGAATCATCATAGCTCAATCAAATTGAGCTAATCAGCAATCAAATTGCTAATTAATCCTTCAATAATCATAGAGTTCCAATCGATTGGGAGTCCGAATAATAGAGTTCCATCAACATGAAACTCCTAAAGAGTTCCAAATCAGTGGAACTCTTGAACTCAGTGTCCCAAATGAATAGAACTTGCGATCATAGAGTCCTAGACCAGTGAGACTATTGATTAGAAAGTCCCAGATGAGTAAGATCCAGAGTCTCAGTCTAGTAGAACTCTTGACCATAGTATCCTAGGTCATCAGAACTCAAGATCAGTCATCAGATCAGGTAGGAGCTCCTTATGTGTGTGATCCCATAGGTTCGAATCCTAAGTCGATAGCATAAGAACTGATTTTCTATACCAATCGATGTAACTATTTAGCAATGGTGCTCGATGTCCGGATAGATCAAAATGTTGTAATGCAATAATGATGAACCTGTAGCATATGATTACAGTTCATCCTCTTGACCTCGATGCTCAAAGGATGATCTAAGATTTACTACCAATCCTAAAATTCATCCATAGTGTATTTCAAAATTCAGTATCCATCGAATGGACCATCCCAATTGAGGGTTTGCTAAATTGAAATACAATGATGTACTTTCTCTAACACTTGGAGGGATCAATCCCATCTTGACTCACACACCAATTTCATAAGTGCTTGACTGTACCCAGTAGCCTTCCATTACTAAATTAGAAATTTAGATAGTTTGGTACCTAAGTGCAGTGAGTTGCTTGTAAGTCACCATGATGATCTCAGATCTTGCAACACTTATACCCATATCCTTTGCGAGCAACTCTAGATAGTAGAGAGCTCCGCAGTTGGATCACATTCAGTGAAATATACCCCTACACTTCACCTGCATGCCATAATAGTATCTCCATATTTCTTGGTTAAGAGAACAACCAATACTTATGGCATACAATGACCTACACTTGATATGTTGTTGTTTTGGATAACAATGTATCATTTGATTGTGAACTGATTTTAAGGACTAAACGATAAATCCTCCTTTGTCGAGTCTAAATAGTTCTAAGAACTTCGTCACATGAGAGTTCATTATAGGAAGATCCACAAGAGTGATGAAATACCAAAATAATAATTTTATTTATTTATAATAATTTGAGTATAATTATATTTAGCTCAACTATCTACAACCTAGAAGATTGACTTTAGGATACATTTTCCAACAATTGATTCTTTAGCCTAAGCTATGGCTCAAGTGCTACATTAAGACTGGAACATCGATGGAGGGTGCCACTCTTAGCTTGCTAATGAACTTTCGCAACCATACACCCTCTTTTGCAACATCGAATGCCATGATGTACTGCGCCTCACAAGCTAAGTCTACCATAGTGTGCTGCTTGAAATTTTTTCAATAGATAGCTCCACTATTTAGGATAAAGACATAATCCGACATGCTCTTACTATCATCATAGTCAGATTGAAAGCTAGAGTCTGTAAATTCTACAAGTTTCATATCTGATTCACCATAAATCAACCACTGGTTCTTAGTATTTTTTAAATACTTAAGGATGGTTTTCACCACCTTTTAGTGGTTCTTTCCTAGATAAGATTGGTATCTACTCACTACTCCTAGTGAGTATACCACATCTGATCTCGTTCATGTCATGACATACACGATAGATCCTACTGCCAAAGTATATGAAATTCTATCCATATACTCTCTCTCTTCAGGAGTTGTCAGATAATCCTTCTTAGAAAGCTAAATTTCATGGCCTATCAGAAGATAGCCCTTCTTGAAATTCTTTATACTGAACTGCTTCAGCATAGTATCTATGTACCTGAACTTGGATAAGCCAAGCATCCTCTTAGATCTATCCCTATAGATCTTCATCCCTAGGATGTAAGATGATTTACCCAAGTCCTTCATGGAGAACTGAGATGATAGCCATACATTTATTCCTTGTAGTGCGAAGATGTCATTCTCGATTAAGAGAATGTCATCCACGTACAAAATAAGGAATACCACTATCGGATTATTTTCCCACTTGTAAATGTAAGGCTCTTCTCTATTCTTAACGAAGCCATACATTTTGATCACCTTATCAAAATGTATGTTCCAACTCCGAGATGCCTACTTCAATCCATAAATGGATCTTTGAAGCTTGCATATCTTAGACTCATCTGTGGATGTGAACCCTTCATATTGTATCATATACACCTCTTCGATTAGCTCTTTATTTAGAAAAGCTATCTTCACATCCATTTGTCAGATCTCATAGTCTAGATGGACAACTATCACAAGCATAATCTGAATAGATTTGGACAGTGCCATAGAATAGAATGTCTCGTCATAGCCAATATCATAATGTGGATGATATCTCTTGGCAAACATATGAGCTTTATAGATCTCCATCTTTCCATCTATGCCACTCTTCCTTTTGAAGAACAACTTACACCCAATGGATTTAATTCCTTCAGGGGGGTCAACCAATGTTCATACATCATTGACCTTCACGGACTCCATCTCAGATTTCATGGCCTCTAACCATTTCTCGAAATCAGGTCTCTACATGGCATTCATGTAGGTGATTGAATCCTCATCATTCTCATCAAGTTTGATGAGATCACTATCTTGGACCAGGAAACTATAGTATCTGTTCAACTGATGCGGTACTCTATCGGATCACCTTAATGGTGTAGGCAAACTAGGCTTCAAGTTTGATCTAATCAAATCTGATTCTGATTCAGCTAACTGTGTCAATTTGTCTACCTGTTAAACTTCCTCAAGTTCAACATTAAAGACAATAGTTCCTTCACCAAGAAACTTCTTTTCTAAAAAGATTATCATATTGCTAATAAACACCTTTTATTCTTCAGCATGGTAGAAATAATAATCTCTAGTTTTCTTGGGATATCCTATAAACACACACCTATCAAATCTAAATCTAAGTTTGTCTGTATGCAAATATTTGACATAGCTCGGACAACCCCAAATCTGAAGGTGAGAGAGTGTAGACTTATGCCCAGTCAATATCTCATATGGAGTTTTTGTAACAGATTTACTTGGAATATTGTTTAATATAAAACATGCAGTCTCAAGAGCATAACCCCAAAATGTAACAGACAGACTAGCAAAGCCCATCATGGATCAAACCATGTCGAACAAAGTTTTATTCTTCTTTTTCGATACACCATTATGATGTGGTATCCCTAGAGGAGTCCATTGAGAGAGAATCATATTCTCTCCTAGATATGTAAGAAACTCATCAAAAAAGTATTCACCCCCTCGATCAGATCGAAGAGTTTTAATATTCTTTTCAATTTATTTTTCTACCTCATTATGGAATCATTTGAACATTTCAAATGAATCCGACTAGTATTTTATTAGATAGATATATCCATACCTGGATAGATCGTCTATGAAAGTGATGAAGTAGAAATATCCACTTCTAGCACTTGTGCTTATAAGTCCACATACATTAATATGTAGTAAACCTAAGAGCTCAATGGCTCTCTCACCTTTTTCAGTAAAAGATGACTTGATCATTTTTTCAAGAAGACAAGACTCATAGGTTGGAAGTGATTCACAATCACTGACTTCGAGGATTTCCTCTTAAGTTAATATGTTTATCTTGTTCTTGTTAATGTGATCTAGCCTGTAGTGTCATGGTAGATATCGGACATATTATCTAAGCTAGAAACTTTATTAATTATGTACATTATATTCATAAGCTATGATAAATTGTAAATGTCATTTCTCTATTGTCCATGCATTACTATAATATTATTCATAATGATATCATAATAATCTTTCTTTATCAACAAATGATAACCAGCTTTAGCCAAAAAGCTAACAAAGATTATATTCATCAGAAAAGATGGACAATCATCTAATGAAATGACATTACCATTGAAAATAAGTTGAACTATTTCCAAAGATAACATAAGAACAGATATTCCATCTCCAATATCTAGGAATCGCTCGTTATTCTCAAATTTTCTACTAACTTGAAGTCCTTGCAATAAATTGCAAATATGAACTAAACTTCCTAAAGGAAGCAAATCTAGGGTTTCAAGGCTAGATCTTGAAATTTTTTCAAGATCAGACAGTGGAAAACTAAAATAAATTAAAATCTATTTATTAAAATAAGAAAACCCTTAGATCTAAGATTCTATTACATGATTATAGCATGAGATTAAATCAAAAATTAAAAATATTAGAAAAAAATATGTTGATCATATCAACATGCATCTACACTACATCTAATGCAGGTATGTAATAATAGATCATATCCATATTACCTATGCAAGTTAGATGTTCTAACTTATTGATTTGAGTTGAAGGATGAAGCTTTGAGCAGCACAGACATCCAGCCTCTAAGAAATGTCCACACGAGCCCACAACCTCAATCAAAAGTTCAATGCAGAAAATTAGCACAGTATGCTAGTATTGTACTGATCCTTCTTCAATGGTCGATCCGATGCTTTCTTCTTCAAGATTTAGATACTCTAAAAAATTAGAAGAAAAAGAAGAGACTTTCAATCTAAAACAGCACTCAAAAATCTCTATGAAAGAGGAGGAGAAAGGTAAAGCAAAAGAACCCTAGAAGAAGATCCTCTTCTTCTTCTCTTTTCTCTCACCTAGACATCTAGATTGGTATCTATGAAATCCCCATTCCCAAAGGGTCTCTCTCTCTCATTTTCACATGTCCAAGAGTCCTCTCAATGATCTAGAATTAGTGTAAAATTCAGCCCAAAAAGAGCTCGTTATAAAGAGATATGGAAGAGTCTTCGTTGGATTAAATTCCTACACAAGATAAGAACACATATGGCAAGTAGTTGGGGTGCCCAAGACTTGGGCTCCCCCTCTTTTGTTTTAGGCATGGACCACTAGGGTTGGCACACAAAAACTTTTTCTTTTTAATCATGAAAATTAGAGGAGAAATTAGGATGGGGTGGCACACATGGGAAAAGACCAAGTTTGTTGGGATTCTATCATATAGAGTCCAACAAACTTCAATAACTTCCCATCTATTTACCCAGTCCACAATTAAATGCCTTATAGAAAATAGAGGAGAAGGATCGGCTTGCATGATGGTCCGAGAGAGAGGAGATTTATTGCCAAAAATAAGAGAGAAAAGGCATGGGGTCTTTGAGATATAGGTGGCGCAAGCAAGATGGATCCTAGTCTTACTAGGATTCCATATTTGACTTGGTCAAATATGGTTTCTCAAACCAAATCAAATCAAAAGTAACTCAACCTAATTAAATTAGATCCTAATCTAAATAAGAAATTAATTAAATTAAATTTAAATTTAATTTAATTTTTTAATCAAATTAAAAAATTAGGTTGACCCAAATCCTAGTTAAACTAGGACTAGTTCTTCCTTGCTTTTGGCTTATCCAATAAACCAATTAAACTTGATCCAATCAAGCCCAAACTAAATCTAATTAATAAATATTTAATTAAACTTAATGTTAGCCCTTTGGCTTAATCAAATTAAGCTAATTAGTAATCAAATTACTAATCAATCCTCCTACAACATTGGCACTAGGTTAAACATTAATCGTATTGATCGTTTAATCTTAAAATGATTCTCAATCATTGATCAACCATTCAATTGGATCATAAACTCTAATGTGTATGACCCCATAGGTCCGAATCTAAGCCAGTAGTATAAAAATAAATTTCTATACTAGTTGAAATGACCATCTAGTAATGATACCTAATGGCTAGATAGGTCGAATGTGTAGAATAACATCCTTAGAACCTATGTGGCTATAGTTTTCATATAATTCATCCCCTTGACCAAAATGCTCATAGGACATCTCCGAGTTAAACTATCAACTCTGATCAGACTGTCCATATTATATTTCAAAATACCAAATTCATCTCATGGATTATCTTGGCCAAGGTTTTGCTATATTGAAATATAGTAATACATTCTTCTCCAACTCTTGGAGTGGTCAATTCTATCTTGATCACACACCGACTTCACAAGTACTTGACTGTGCCTAGAAGCCTTCTATTACTAAATTAGAAATTCAGTTAGTCAGATACCAAAGCATAGTGTGTTGCTTGCAAGCCACTGAGGTGGTTTCAGGTCTAAGGGACACTTATACCTATATCTCATTAGAGATATTCTCAACAGCAGAATGCTCTAGAGTTGGTCTCGTTTAATGATGATGTACCCCTACATCTTACCTATATGCCATACCAGTATCTCCACACTTCTTGATTAAGAGGACAACCAACCTATATGGCATACAGCGACCTATGCTCGATAGATGCTATCATCCTTATTAACAACCTATCATTTAGTCATGAATACTTTTAAAGACTAATCGATAAATTCTCGCTTTATCAAACCTAAATAGTCCTAAGGACTTCATCACAATAGTGAAATTTGTTAGAAGATGAAAACTTTTGATGAAAAAATGCTAAATTTATTTTATTAATAAATAAATTAATTACAATTACAATATAGTACAACCATCAATAGGATAATGATTGGTTTTAGAACATGTTTTTCAACAACTCCCACTTATCCTAAAGTCACTCATCATAGTATTTAGTACCAATCTTCGACTTATGGTTGTCAAACTCCTTTATCTCCAAAGCTTTTATGAAGGGGTCGGCCAGGTTCTTCTTTTCGTCGATCTTCTGAAGGTCGACATCATCTCGATCCACGATCTCTCTGACTAGGTGGAAGCGATGCAGAATGTGTTTGGTCCGCTAGTGTGCCTTTGGTTCCCTCACCTGAGCTATGGCACCAGTGCTGTCGTAGTAGAGCAGGACCGGACCATCTAGGAAGGGTGCTACTCTAAGCTCGATGATAAACTTCCTCAACCACATAGCTTCCTTTACGACATCTGATGCTGTGATGTACTTTGCTTCACAAATAGAGTCTACCACAGTATGCTTCTTGAAATACTTCAAGTAGATGGCTCTACCATTTAGAGTAAAGATATATCTCAACATACTTCTACTATCATCATGGTCAGATTAAAAGTTAGAGTCTGTAAATCCCATAAGTTTCAAATCTGACTCACCATAAACAAACCATTGGTCCTTAGTATTTCTCAAATACTTGAGGATGGCTTTAACCACTTTTCAATGGATTTCTTCGAGATCAGACTGGTATCTACTCACTACTCCTAGTGGGTATGCCACGTCTGGTCTTATACATATCATGGCATACATAATAGATCCCACTGTCAAAGCATATGAGACTCTACTTATACGCTCTCTCTTTTTAGGAGTTGTCGAACAATCCTTCTTAAAGGAAAAAATTTTATGGCCTATTGAGAGATAGCCCTTTTTGAAATTCTTCATGCTGAATCTCTTCAGCATAGTATCTATGTATATGGATTGAGATAACCAAAGCATCTTTTTAGATCTATCTTTATGGATCTTCATCCCTAGGATGTAGGATACTTCATCCAAATCCTTCACGGAGAACTGAGATGACAACCAAATTTTTATTCCCTATAGTGCGGGGATGTCATTCCCAATTAAGAGAATATCATCCACGTTCAAGATAAGAAATACCACTGCTAGACCATTTGCTCATTTATAAATGTAGGACTCTTCTCCATTCTTAACAAAGTCATATGTTTTGATTACCTTATCAAAATGCATGTTCTAACTCCGAGATGCCTGCTTCAATCCATAAATGGATCTCTAAAGCTTGCACACCTTGGACTCATCTGTGGATGTGAACCTCTCAAGTTATATCATATATACCTCTTCGGTCAACTTTTCATTCAAAAAAGCTATAATCACATCCATCTGCTAGATCTCATAATCCAGATAAATAGCTATCGCAAGCATTATCCGAATGAATTTGAGCATTATCATAGGGGAGAACATCTCATCATAGTCAATACCATAATGTTGACGATACCCTTTGGCAACCAAACGGACTTTATAGATCTTTACCTTTTCGTCTGCACCCCTCTTCCTTTTGAAGACCCACTTATACCCAATGGGTTTAACCCCTTCAGGTGGGTCAACCAATTTTCACATATCATTGAGTTTCATGGACTCCATTTCGAATTTCATGGTCTCAAGCCATTTCTTAGAATCAGATCTCTGCATAGCATCCATATGGATGATCGGATCCTCATCGTTCTCATTGAGTTTGATGGGATCACCATCCCGAACTAAAAAATCATAGTATCTATCTAGATGATGCGGTACTCTATCAAATCACCTTAATGATGTAAGTACACTAGGCTCCAGATCTGATCTAATCAACTCCGACTCAAGTTCAGCTACAAGTGTCGATTTTTTTACCTGTTGAACTTCATCAAGTTCAACCTTAGAGGCAATAGTTCCCTCACCAAGAAACTCCTTTTCCAAAAAGGTTGCCTTAAAGTTGACGAACATCTTTTGTTCATCAGCATGATAGAAATAGTATCCTTTGGTTTCTTTTGGGTATCCTGTGCACTTGTCAGACCTAGGTCCAAGTTTATCTATAACTAACCATTTGACATAAACTGGGCACCCCCAAATCCTAAGTTATGAAAGTGCTGGCTTACACCCTGTCCATATCTCATATGGAGTCTTAACTACAGACTTGCTTGGAACCCTATTTAACAGATAGCAAGTCGATTCGAATGCATACCCCTAGAAAGATATCGATAAGCTGGCAAAATCCATCATGGATTGGACCATGTCTAACATAGTCCAATTCCTTCTTTCAGACATACCATTATGCCGTGGTGTTTCTGAAGGAGTCCATTGAGAGAGAATCTCATTCTCCTATAGATATGTGAGAAACTCACTGAAAAGGTATTTTCCTCCTTGGTCAAACTGAAGAGTTTTAATACTCTTCCCAGTTTATTTTTCTACTTCACTTCAGAATTGTTTGAATATTTCAAATGAATCTGACTTATGTTTCATAAGATAGACATATCCATATCTGGATAGATCATCTATGAAAGTGATGAAGTAGAAATATCCACCTCTAGCACCTATGCTCATTGGTCCACATACATCAAAATGTACTAGATCTAAAAGCTCATTAGCTCTCTCATCATTTTCAGTAAAAGATGACTTAGTCATTTTACCAAGAAGACAGGACTCATAGATTGGAAGTGATTCACAATCACTAACCTCAAGGATTTCCTCTTAAGTCAATCTATTTATCCTATTCTTATTTATATGACCTAGCCTACAGTGCCACAAGTAGATATCTAACATACTATCTAATCTAAGGTGCTTGCCAGTTGAAAAGACTATATTAACAGGTTGTGATAACATATACACACCATTGTTCAAATGTCCAAAGAAAACAATAATACCATTCATAATGATATTATAAAATGATTTCTTTATTAAAATTTTATAATTATTTTTGGTCAGAAAGCCTATAGAAATGACATTTAAAAAGAAATTTGGATAGAAATAACAATCATCAAGAACAATACTATTGAGGATAAACCCCGCTCCCATCGAAGTCCAGTCTGATGCTTAGCCTAATGTAACTGGTAATCATAGAAGAGCTTCGATCGAAAATTCTCCTTCAGTCTGAACTCCTTCAGCAGCCTAACTCCTTCCGAACCTCTCCTTCAGTCAAATTTCTCTGGGAGCGAAACTTCTTTCGGACCTCTCCTTCAGTCGGATTCCTTCAGGAGCTGAACTCCTTCCGGACTTCTCCTTCAATCAGATTCCTCTAGCAATCGAACTCCTTCCAAACTTCTCCTATAGTCGAATTCTTCGAGGAGCTGAACTCCATCCGAACTTCTCCTTCAATCAAATTTCTCTAGCACCCAAACTCCTTTTAAACTTCTCCTTCAATCGAATTTCTCCAAGAGCCGAACTCCTTTTGGACTTCTCCTTTAGTCAAATTCCTCCAGGAGTCGAACTCCTTCCAGACTTCTTCTTCAGTCGAATTTCTTCAGGAGCCAGACTCCTTTCAGACTTCTCCTTTAGTCAGATTCTTTCAGGAGCCAAACTCCATCCGAATTTCTCCTTCAATCAAATTCTTCTAGGAGCCAAACTTCTTCTTTAGTCAGATTTCTCCACTAGTCAGACTCCTTCTGAACTTCTCCTTCAGTCGAACTCCATCCGAATTCCTTTAGGGGATTACTTCCAGATTTCAAGTGGTATTCCTCCTAAATGATCCCCTCTAGTCGTATTTCCTTTAGGAGTCTGAACTTCTCTAAAATTGATATATGTCAAAGCTCTTCACCAACCAATGCCTGGTTCCTCCAGACTTCGACTATTAAATCTCAATGAATGGACACATCATGATAATGGACACCGCCCACTATCGAATGGTTACGACTATCATTATCAGTCTGCTACAGATGACCCCACTACCGGACGGTTAAGACTGTCATTATCAGTCTACTACAAACGATCCCACTATCGAATGATTATGACTATCATTATCAATCTACTATGGATGACATCTCTCTCCATAATAAATTCCACATGATCTTGAGTGGCCCATAATCGAACGATTATGGCTATCGCTATCATTCTATTATAGGCTCCATCTATAAAAAGGGACCCTCCAGATATATTTTCTCTAAACTCTCTTCTCCATTCTAAAACTTTGTAAAATTCTTGCCTGAGCACTCCATCTCTGTTGGCCAGAAGAGCTGACTTGATCATCGGAGGGTCTTGTCGGAGCCACCACCACCGACTCTGGATAGGATTTTTTTTTATAGGTCACCGACGGTGACCTCTTCTTCTCCAACTCCAACTTGATCCGGTGTCAACCAGATTCTGCACCAATAGGAGTGGCACTGGAGGAAGGAACCTCTATTCCTAAAATTTTCTTATTCTTAAAGGAGTGCTCAGTAGCGATCTCTCTTCTTCCTCTCTAGAGTTCTTTTCAAAAAAAATGCCTTCCAGGAAAGCTTTGACCCGATGATCAATGATCTCTACAGCCAAATCCCATCTAGATTTATCTGCTTTTGCTTCAGCTCTGGTAACTCAAGGTCCACCTGCAGCCATGATGGATGCGGAGCAGTTCAATCTGCTGGTCCAGTCGAGGTTCTAATTTTTGCTCATGTTGGGATGAGGCTTTTCTTTTATTCTTATCATGGCTTATGGAGTTGCATTAGGGGCATCAGTAGGGTCTCTCCCTCCATCCTACCTTATATCGATGAGGTCGTCGACTTTGCTCATGTTAGGATGAGGTTCTCCCCCTATTTCTAACGTGGCTTGTGGGGGTGAATTTGGGCTGCTGATAGTGCCTCTCCCCTCACCTCGTCTAAAATGAATAAGACCTTCGATTGTGCTCACGTGGTTCTCCTCCTATTTCGAACGGACTGTAGCGATACCTTAGGGCCATTGTCAAGGCCTCTCTCCTTAGGCCTTCGACTTTGCTCTCATTAGGACAAGGTTCTCCTCCTGTTCCTAATGGGCTATAGGGACATATTAGGACCATTCTCAGGGCCTCTTCCCTCATCTCATCTAAAATGAACGAGGCCTTCGACTTTGCTCACGTTAGGATGAGGTTCTCCTCCTATTCCTAACAGACTGTAGGGGCACATTAGGGCCATTGTCAGGGCCTCTCCCCTCATCTCGTCTAAAATGAATGAGGTCTTCGACTTTGCTCATGTTAGGATGAGGTTCTCCTCCTGTTCCTAACGTACTATATTTATCATGAAATTAAGTTTGTGGGGTAGTCCTCCTTTATCATCGATACACAACAAAAATTAGGGTGTTGGAGTAGGAGGATTTCATTATAATCAAATTATCGATAATACATTCATAGATTTTCAAAATTTCATGGTCGAGGTAGGTTTGCTCTCCCGAGTTTCTTCAAGTAGTACGTCCCAGGCTGGATGACTTTCATGACCTCGTAGGATCCTTTCCAATTTGGGATAAGCTTCCCCTGGCTCTGAGGCTGAGAGATAGTGGCTCATCGAAGTACTAAGTCCTCCACTCTAAATATTTTACCTTTAACTCTGGTGTTATAATATTGGGCCACCCTTCGCCTATAGGCCGCCATCCGAACTTGGGCTTCTTCTCTTTTTTCTTCTAGCAGATCGAGGTTGACTTTGAGGTCCTACAAGTTATGCTGCTCATTGAAGGCCACGACCCATGCTGATGGGAGTTTAAGCTCGATTGGGATAACTACCTCCATTCTAAAGGCCAAGGCGAATGGTGTTTCCCTAGTTGGTAGCCTTTGAGAAGCTTGGTACGCCCAGAGGATGAGGTAGAATTCATCCACCCAGGCCTTCCTTGCTCTATCGAGCCTTGTCTTGATGCCTTGCAATAGGATCCAGTTGGTCACTTCAACTTCCCCATTTGCCTGTGGGTGAGCTACCGACGTGAAGTGCTGAGAGATGTTTAGATCTTTGCAGAATCCAGCGAACCTCATCCCAGTGAGCTATCGCCTGTTATCTATTATGAGAGTTTGGGGCAGACCAAACCAACAAATGATTGACTTTCAGATGAAGTCCTGTACCTTGGTCTCAGTAATTTTTGCTAGTGGTTCGACTTTGATCCATTTGGTGAAGTAGTCGATCGTAACCAGGAGGAACTTTCATTGTTCGGATGCCACTGAAAAAGGGCCAAGTATATCCATTTCCCACTGCGCAAATGGCCTAGGTGCGCTTAGTGGAGTAAGCTCGGAGGTCGGCTATCTTTGTATGTTTGCATTTTCTGACAGCGATCATATTTCTTGATATACTCCATAGAATCATGGTGCAAGGTTGGCCAATAGTACCCTTGCTGAAGTGATTTTTGTGACAGGGATCTGGCTCCTACATGACTTCCATAAATTTCCTCATGTACTTTCCATAATGCGAAGTCAGCCTCTGAAAGTCAGAGACATCTCAACAGCGGTAGCAAAAATGATCTTTTATACAACTTGCCCCATACAAAATATACCGAGAGGCTTGACTCCTGAGTTTCCGAGCTTCTTTTGGATCATAAGGAAGAACTCCCTCTTTGAGATAGGCAACTAATGGGTCAATCTAGCTCAGCTCGAGCCTCGTCTGCATAACAAGCTGTGATTTCTTTAAGCTTGGGCATTTTAGAGTTTCAAAAAGTACTTCTTTGGATAGTTCGGCTGGGGCTGAAGTGGCCAATTTGGAGAGGAGGTCGGCTCTTATATTTTCTACCCTCAAAATTTATCGCATGCCAAAATTATCGAAGGCTGAAGTCAAATCCTTTACTTTTTCAAGATATTTCATCATACTTTCTTTTCGTGCCTCATAGTTGCCACTAACTTGGTCGACCACTAATTGAAAATCACTGTAGACTTAAAGCCGATCTATTTTTAACTCTCTTGCTATTTTTAATCCGACGATCAATGCTTCATATTCCACCCCATTATTAGTTGCAGAGAATTCGAAGTATAGCGCATACTCGATGATGACTCTCTTGGGGTTGACTAAGACTAACCCCGCACCTGCTCCATCAGAGTTGGACGAACCATTCACGTATAGGACCCAAAAACCTTCGAAAAAGGTTGGCACTTTCTTCGATGAGGCTCGGTTGCAACTACGGGATGCCACTCTCATTCTGCTCAAGCTCGGCTTCATCTGGAATGGTACACTCAACTATGAAGTCGGCCAGTGCTTGAGCCTTCATTCCTGACCGAGGTCGGTAGTTGATGTCGAATTTCATTAATTCAATGGCCCATTTTGTAATTCTTTCAGAAGCATTCGTTTGATGAAAGGATTGCTCTGATCGGTTGGTCAGTGAGGAGCGTTATAGTATGTCTTTAGAAGTAAGGTCAAAGTCTTCTTGCTGCAATTAGAAGAGCATAAGTCAATTTTTCCAGCTTCGTATACTTGGTCTCAGCATTCCTTAGGATCTGACTTATGTAGTAGACTGATCATTATACTTTTGCTTCTTCTTTGACCAGGACTACCGCTAGCACCACAGGGGAGACTGCGAGGTAGAGAAATAGCTCCTCTTCAAATTTGGGTTTGGCCAGTAGGGGATCGAGCCAAGGTAGTTCTTGAGCTCGTCGAACGGCTTTTGGCATTCCTGAGTCCAGTGAAAATCTTTTGATTTTTTGAGAATTTGGAATAAGGGCATACAGCATTCGACCGATCTCGAGATAAAATGATTCAAAGATGCCACCTTTTCGGTCAGGCGCTAAACTTTCTTGATGGACTTTGGAGCGATCATCTCCTGGATAGCTCAAATTTTCTTCGGATTAGCCTCGATCCCTTGTCTCGAGACCATGAATCCCAAAAATATTTCTAAGGCTATCCTAAAGGCACACTTGGTTGGGTTCAGCTTCATCTTGTATTTTCTGAGTGCATCAAAAGCCTCTTCAAGGTCGATGACATGATTGACGCTCTTTTGGCTTTTGACCAACATGTCGCCGACGTAAACCTCTATATTACGGTCGATCTACTCCTTGAAGATTTTATTAACCAAACGCTGATAAGTCGCACCTGCATTTTTAAGCCCAAAGGGCATGACCCTATAATAGTAAAAACCATAGTTAGTAATAAAAGTAGTCTTCTCCTTATCCCCCGGTGCCATCCAAATTTGGTTGTAGCTAGAGAAGGTATCCATGAAGGTAAGGAGCTCATAGCCTGAAGTTGCATCCATCAGTTGGTCGATCCTGGGCAAAGGGTAGCAATCTTTTGGGTAGACCTTGTTAAGCTTCTTAAAATCGATTCACATCCTCCATTTGTCATTGGCTTTCTTGACCAGGACCACATTAGATACCCAAGTCAGATAGCTGACTTCTCGGATAAATTTGGTATTGAAAAGCTTGTTGACTTCTTCTACTATTACCTTCTGCCTTTCTGGTGCATGGCCTCAAGCTCTTTCTTTCACTAGTCAATGCTTGGGATCAATGGCCAGCCGATGTTCCATAACCTCAGCGTTGATCCCAAGCATATCCGTCGGAACCCAAGTGAAGACATCAGCATTCCTCCGTAAAAAGGCGATGAGCTACTCCCGAACTTCATCTTCCAAATTGGAGCCAATTTGCACCGTATGCTCCGCATTTTCGTCATTCAGGAGGATGGTCACAAGATCTTCTATCGGTTCTCCCCTTTCTTCCATGAGGTCATCCCGGCATATAGCCCATCAATAGGACATAGGTTGAACTGTTCTTCCTTTCATAGGATAATTGAGTAGCAGTGCCTTACCAGAGCTTGATCTCCCCTGACCTCTTCGATCCCGTAACTTATCAAAAATTTCATTTTTAAATAATAAGTGGACACCACCATCTGAAGTGCATTTAGATTAGGTCAGCTGAGAATTGCATTGTAAGCAAAAGGAGCCTTTACTACCAAAAAATCCACCTACGCTCTGGATTGTCTTGGATATTGCCTTGCAGCCATGGCTAGAGTCATTACACCTTCAACTGGTACTGTAGCACCAATGAAGCCTACTAGGGGGAGTTTATTGATCCAAGCTGACTATTAGATATTGACATTTCGGAGAAAGCATCATAAAATAAGATGTCAGCCAAACTTTCATTATCAACTAGGATGCGACATACATCATAGTCTGCTATATTTAAAGAGATTATAATGCATCATTGTGCAGGAACTGTACTCTCCATGCATCTACCTCAGTGAAGGTTATGGATTCTTCCGCCCTCCATCTTTTCATTGATCCCTCAGATCCGCTGGCCTCTTCTCGCTGAAGTCCCTCAGAGATAGTGTTGATGATGTCGAAAGACGACTGATCTCTTTATTATTCCTTCCTCCTTGGTGGTTCTAGCTGCGGCAGTGCCCTCGATTGATCTTCTCTTGCTTCAGATCGACGTCTGAGGAATCAACCCAACCAGCCTCTCTTGATGAGCTCCTCGATCTCGTCTTAGAGTTGAATGCATTCTTCAGTACCGTGGTTGTGGTCATAATGGTAGAGACAGTATTTGCTAGGATTGCGCTTACCAGGATAAGTGCGTATCCTTTCGGACCTCGGTAGTTGCTCCTTGATCTCCATCAATACTTACATTTTTGGAGCATTAAGGGAGGCATAGTTGTGAAACCTTCTAGGGGGAGAACTTCTTCATGCCCTTCTATTGGAGCTTCTTTGATGACTAACTCGAGGAGGAGTTCAGGCTCGCTTGCGCTCGGAGGGTGTCCGTGAGTGAGGTCGACCTTCATTCGGCCCTCCATCAACTGCAGGATTATTAGACTCTCCCATCTACCGCTCTCCTGTGGCTTTCTCATCCTTCAATTCGAAGGTTTCTTCCACTCGGGTATATCCTTTAGCCTGAGCTAGCAGATCGGCAAAGTCTTTAGGATACTTCTTCTCCAGGGATAATAGCAAATCATTCTTCTGAAGGCCATCCTTAAGTGCGACCATTACAACAGACTGATCCAAATTTCGAACCACCAATGTAGCACCATTAAATCGAGTGATATAAGCCTAGATAGATTCTCTCTTCTTCTGCTAGATATTCATCGGAGAATCTGAACCCTGGTACGGACGTTGGCTGCTGACGAAGTGAGCTATAAACTGATGGCTCATCTGATCAAAGAAGAAGATCGTATCCGACTTCAATGTCAAGTACTAGTTTCTTGCTGCTTTCATTAAGGTAGATGAAAAAGCTCGGCATAAGATGGTGTCTGGTACGCCATAGAGCAGCATCATTATCCGAAAAGCCTTCAGGTGATCGATCAGATCAGAGGTTCCGTTATAGCTTTCAAATTGGAGGAGCTTGAAGTTCGACGGAATGGACACTTGCATAATCCTCTGAGAAAAAGAAGTGTCAGTGCAAATATTATTACCGTGTGAGGAGGAAGTATGACAGAGCTATTCGATTCATTGGCTCATTTTCTAGAGCCTTTGATTCAGGAGATCTTCATGATCGTTGATCTCTAAGATTTTCTGGTGAGATGGAGGCAAAGCTCCCTCTGGGTCGAGTCATGGTCCGAGCAAGGGCTCTCCACCCTCTGTTTATCGGTTGGCTAGCCCAAGTCGGCCGTCCCCCGATCGGATCATAGGGCTCTAGAGAAGCTTGCGCCAGTCGAACTGGCATCGGAGCCTACCGATGGATGGCTTACACTATCTCTGTGAGACCGCGAACCTACTGGACCAGCAGGTTGAACTATTCCACATCCACCATGGCTGTAGGTGGAGCTTGAGTTACCAAAGTTGAAGCGGGAGCGGATAAATCTAGATAGGATTTGGCTGTAGAGGCCATTGATCGCTGGGTCGAAGCTTTCCTAGGAGGCATTTTTTCTGGGAAGAACTCTAGAGAAAAAGAAGAGAGCTCGCTGCTGAGTACTCCTTTAAGAATAAGGAAACTTTAGGAACAGAGGTTCCTTCCACTAGCGCCAATCCACATCATGACAAATATAGCCCGTTAGGTACAGGAGGAGAACCTCATCCTAACGTGAGCAAAGTCGAAGACCTCGTTCATTTTAGATGAGATGAGGGGAGAGGCCCTAACAATGATCCTAATGTGCCCCTATAGCCCATTAGGAATAGGAGGAGAACCTCATCCTAATGTGAGTAAAGTTGAAGGCCTCGTTCATTTTAGACGATATGAGGGGAGAGGCTCTGACAATGGTCCTAATGTGCCCCTACAGCCCGTTAGGAACAAGAGGAGAACCTCATCCAAATGAGAGCAAAGTCAAAGGCCTGAGGGGAGAGGCCTTGATAATGATCCTAAGGTGCCCCTACAGCCTATTCAAAATAGGAGGAGAATCTCATTCTAACGTGAGCACAATCGAAGCCCTCATTCATTTTAGACGAGGTGAGGGGAGAGGCACTATCAATGGCCCAAATTTGCCCCCACAAGCCACGTTAGGAATAGGAGGAGAACCTCATCCTAACATAAGCAAAGCTGATGACCTCGTCGATATAATATAGGATGGAGGGAGAGACCCTATCGACGCTCCTAGTGCACCTTTGTAAGCCATGATAAGAATAGAAGGAAAGCCTCATCCCAACATGAGCAAAAGTCGGAACCTCGTAGACCAAAGATGTGGAGAAGGAAGAAGCTCGGTGGAGAATCATTACATATATTTTTTCACAACAACCGACTACATCAAATATGAAAGGTAGAACCTTATCCTGATTTATAGAAGAGGTCCGAGTTTGACGTCTACAACAAGCCCGACATCCACAACGAGCTTGGTATCCACAACGAGCATTTCATAAGAAGATCATGGAGAGAAAAATGAGCCTCAAGTTCTTGAACTGGTTCGAGCACCTCTACAGCAGGTTCAGATGAGCTAGATGCAAGCTCGTCGATGGAAAGGTCGACTATAGCATTAGATGGTCCCGTACCACGACGTCTTCCTCCTCCCGAAAGCTGAGGTCGAGCTTGGGGACTTCGGCCACCGCCTTTTTTTCCTCCCTTCCTTCAAATTTTGAATTCAATTTTGAACTCGAGAGTAGGGGGACTATTGTTGGGGTTAAACCCTACTCCCATCGAAATCTAGTCTTATGCTTAGCCTAATGTAATTGCTAATCATAGAAGAGCTTCGATCGAGAATTCTCCTTCAGTCCAGACACCTTCAGCAGCCAAACTCCTTCCGAACCTCTTCTTCAGTTGGATTCCTTCAGGAGTCGAACCCTTCCGGACCTCTCCTTCAGTCGAATTCCTTCAAGAGCTGAACTCCTTTCGGACCTCTCCTTTAATCAGATTTCTCCAGCAGTCGAACTCCTTCTGAAGTTCTCCTTCAGTCAAATTCTTTCAAGAGCCAAACTCCATCCGAACTTCTCCTTCAGTCGGATTCCTCCAGCAGCCGAACTCTTTTCAAACTTTTTCTTCAGTTGGATTCCTTTAGAAGCCGAACTCCTTCCAAACTTCTCCTTCAATCAGATTCTTCCAGGAGCCGAACTTCATCCAAATTTCTCCTTTAGTCAAATTCCTCCAGGAGTCAAACTCCTTTCAGACTTATCCTTCAATTAGATTTCTTCAGAAGCCAAACTCCTTTCAGACTTTTTCTTCAGTCAGATTTCTCCACCAATCAAACTCCTTCTGGACTTCTCCTTCAGTTGAACTTCATCCAAATTTCTCTAGGAGATTACTTCTAGATTTCAAGTAGTATTCCTTCCGGATGATTTCCTTTAGCCGTATTCCCTTTAGAAGTCCGAACTCCTCTGGAATTGATATATGTCAAAGCTCTTCACCAACCAACGCCTTCTTCCTCCAGACATTGACTATTAAATCTCAACGAATAGGCACATCACGATAATGGACACCACCCACTATCGAATAGTCACAACTGTCATTATCAGTCTGCTATAGGCGACCCCACTTTCAGATGGTTACTACTGTCATTATAAGTCTACTACAAATGATCCCACTACCAGACTGTTATGACTGTCATTATCAATCTACTACGGGCGACATCTCTCTCCGTAATAAATTTCATATGACCCCGAGCGACCTACAACTGGATGGTTATGGCTGTCGCTATTATTCTATTACAGACTCCATCTATAAAAAGGGATCCTCCAAATATGTTTTCTCTAAGCTCTCTTATCCTTCCCAAAATCTTGCTGAATTCTTGCCTGAGCACTCCATCTCTATTGGCTAGAAGAGCTGACTTGATCGTTGGAGGATCTTACCAGAGCCACCACCACCGACTCTGGATAGGACTTTCTTTTGCAGGTCACCGACAACGACCTCTTCTTCCCCAACTCCAGCTCGATCCGGCATCAACCAGATTCTATGCCAACAAATAGTATGGGACTCAAATACAAGTTTCAAGATTCCTAAAGCTAGAACTAGAACTAGTATTCCATCTCCAATGTTCAGGAACCTCTTGTCTTGCTCGAATCTCCTACTAACCAACAACCCTTACAATGAATTGTAAATATGATAAGGACTACCGATATCAAATATCCAGTCAGTATAATCATAAATAGAGAAATAACAAGGAGTTATCATATAAATACCTTGCCCAGCAATTGCTTGCTTCTTTCTTTGCCTGTTCAGATCTAGGAAGGTATTGTACTGAGTACAGTTCCTCTTCCAGCACTTCCCCTTCTTGCAAAAGAAGCATTCAACTTGACTTTTATTAGGCTTGATCTTCCTGGTATGGCTCTGCACAGATGTCCTAGCCTGAACTTCCACCTTCTTGCCCTTCTTCTTCTTATTCTTCTTCTCTTTTCTAAAGGGTTGAGAACTAGAAGATGAACCGCCCACTAAGTTCACTGACTCCTTGTGGAGTTGATGATCCTTCTCAAAGTTTTGAAGCAACTTCAGTAACCTATGGAAGTCTACTTCAGGCTTTGTCATTCTGAATGAGTGAGGAATAGGAGATAGGACTTGGGAAGCAAGTTTAATATTGCATCTTTTTCAAGATATTTATGCATGAAAAAGCCAAGTTTGCTCAATCACTCTATTAGCTCGATCATGTATAGTACATGATCAGTGATAGAGGCTCCCTCCCATATCCTGGCATTGAAGATAGCATAATTAATCTTGTGCCTTTCAACGTCATCGAGTGTGCCAAAAGAATCCTCCAATATTTGAAGCATATCTTTAGACTAAGCCATCTCAAATCTATGACTGAACTCATCGCTCATGGCAGCCAACATAATGCAGCGCATCGTGGTTCAATCACTGAGCCACTTCTGATAAGTATCTCTAACTATTCCAAGTGCATTGGCAGCTGGCTCCTTAGGTGCAGGAACCATCAACACATACAGGATCCATTCATGCTTTAGAACTATCTTCAACTTTCGGTACCAACTATCAAAGTTGGATCCCACCAACTTATCATGGTCCAACAACGATCGAAGCGATAGGAAAGTGGCCATATCTGTATAAAGAAAAATCATAACCTAATTAGTAATTGATTCATTAAAACTAAAGATTTAGACTTTAATCAAAAAAAAAATTTATTATTTTATTCGAAGTGGTAGCCTCTACCTCTAATTCGAGGAATTATCCTAATTTCTTAGTGGGTACTAAAATCCACATAGACTGCACACAAGCCTAACTTTGGTTGGCCAACCCATGTACATCTAAGGGTAGGTTCATAACCAATTATTTCTTTAAATAATTTTTAGTAATTAAATTTTTTCCCTAGTCCCTAATCAGTAGGTTTTGGCTTTCACTAAAAGGTCCAGTTAGATCCAACCATTAACATGACCATACTTGGTCCATCAAACTAATGAATGATTAGGCCCAACTTTGGTTGGCTAATCTAACTACCATTTAGAAAGATGCAGTCAAGAAATTATATAATGAATGATAATTTCATTAGCTGATAAGCACCAGATCTTTGGGCCTCCAATGATTATCCAACTAATAGACCCATTATCACCCACTTAATGGGAGGCTATGATCTAGTTATCATAATAACTATTTTATTTTATGAATCTAATAATTTTAGAAGATTTAATTTTAAAGAAGAGGAAAGATCAGATGAACCAGCTTATCATGATCCTTCCACTAACTTCATCAAGTCAGTTTAAGGGAGACCATTAATAGGCTAGTCTAGGAGCACGTAAATCAGTCACACTAATTTACCTAGCTAACATGGGTCAGCTCGAATAGTCAAGTGATCTGATCAAAATATAATTTTACCAAGAGGCTAGATAAGTTCGATTAGTAAGAGGGTCTGCCAAAGCTTGCCTTAAATACCATTAGAAATGATCAGGTAAGTGAACTGCTAATTAAAGACCACCGATCTGATTTATCTTAGACACCAACTGGTTTAATTAGACTCGATTAGATCAACGTAATAGTTCATGCTAAACCACGTAGCCAAGAATCAAGTCCATCTTGGGTCTCATTAAAGACGTGGACTTGACCAACTATAACTATTATAATTGATCTAGAGAATCCTTGACCTAATCTAAGACAATAATTGATTAGATTTAGTCAATTCTCTAATTAAGTCCATTCTTTAATCTAACCTTAGGTTTAACCCAATTAACCCAATGTGTTATGATTTGTATCTTAGGATCTTCAATTCACAATCCTAGATTCTAATCAAATAACTTCTTAATTCTTAATTAAGTTTTGGATTGAAGATTGGAATTTGACTTTTTAAAAATAATTTTCATATTTATAAAATATTTTTATAATATGGTTCTACCAACTAAGTTGCATGTTTGATTCATAATTAATATACAAGTAAGATAAGCATGAAACTACTTTAGATCTAATCTAAAAAGATTCATGTAATTGAAATAGTTTCAACTCCAATCAATCATAAATTGCTTTAGATCAAATCTAACATATTTATTATGATTAAAATTAGATTAAAATATTTTTAATTAGATCATAAAATTTTTTATATCTAATCTAAAATTTTATGATCAATATTTTAAATCAGCACGTATTAGGACAACCTCACCACTGTAAAGAATAAACCTTACAACAGGATAACCTTATAATTAGTCCGTGCAATCTAAAACTTTTATTTTTAAATCTAAAATTCTTTTAAATCTAATAAATTATAAATAAGATCAAATTATATCTAACAAATTTATGATAACAAACAGATCTATACGAACTAGGATAACCTCTCCACTGTAAGGGGTAAACCTTACAGCAGGACAACCTTATAATCAATTCGTGTGATCATAATTTTTAATTTAAAATTTAATAATTAGATTATAAATTAAATTTAATCTAAAAAATAATTTAAACATATATATATAATTATATAATAATCAACCTAGGCTCTGATACCAATTGAAGGAATCAGATCTAGGATTTCAGAGCTAGATCTTAAAAATATTTCAAGATCAGACAATGAAAGATTAAAATAAATTAAAATTTATTCATAGAAATCAAAGAACTTCTAGATCTAAAATCTTATTACATGATTATAAAATAAGATTAAATTAAAAATTAAAAATATTAAAAAGAAAAATATATTGATCATATCAATATGCATCTACACTACATCTAATGCAGGTATGTAATAATAGATCAGATCCATATTACCTATGCAAGTTAGACATTCTAAATTACT
The DNA here is from genome assembly GCA_006176705.1 of Cocos nucifera. Taxonomy (NCBI): domain Eukaryota; kingdom Viridiplantae; phylum Streptophyta; class Magnoliopsida; order Arecales; family Arecaceae; genus Cocos; species Cocos nucifera. Next base: position 96,225 of record QRFJ01001923.1, read on the forward strand.
GATCTAGGCTGAAAGATAAAGCTCTAAGCTACACAGGCGTATGGCCTCTATGAGATGTCCACACGAGCTCACGAACCTCAATCAGAAGTCCGACGTAGGAAATCAGCATAGTATGCTAGTACTGTGCTGATCCTTCTTCGATGGTCGATCCGGTGCTTTTTTCTTCAAGACTTGAAAACTCTAAAAAATTTTAAGAAAAGGAATAGACTTTTGAACTGAACCAATACTTGAAGATCTCTGTGAAAGAGGAGAGGAAAGGAAAAGCAAAAGATCCTAGAAGAAGACCCTCTTCTTCTTCTCTTTTCTCTTACCTAGACACCTAGATTGGTGTCTATAAAATCCCCATGCCCCAAGGGTCTCTCTCTCTGATTTTCACATGTCCAAGAGTCTTCTCAATGATCTAGAATTAAAGTAAAATTTAGTCCAAAAAGACCTCCTTATAAAGAGACATGGAAGAGTATTTATTGGGTCAAATTCCTACACAAGGTAAGAACACACATGGCAAGTAGTTAGGGCACCCAACACTTGGGTGCCCCCTCCTTTGTTTTAGGCATGGACCACTAGGGTAGGTGCACAAAAATTTCTCCTTTTAACCATGGAAATCAGAGGAGAAATCAGGGTGGGGTGGCACACATGGGAAGAGACCAAGTTTGTTGGGATACTATCATATAGAGTCCAACAAACTTCAACAACTTCCCATCTATTGACCCGGTCCACAACTAAATGCCATATAGAAAATAGAGGAGAAGGATAGGCATGCGTGATGATCAGTGAGAGAGGAGATTTATCACCAAAAACAAGAGAAAAAGGGCATGGGGGTATGGGATATAGATGGTGCAAGCAAGATGGATCCTAGTCTAACTAGGATTCCATATTTGACTCAGTCAAATATGATTTCTCAAACCAAATCAAATCAGAAGTAATTCAACCCAACTAAATTAGATTCTAATCTAATTAAAAATTAAATTAAATTAAATTAAATTAAATTTTATTTTTATTTAATTTTTTAATCAAATTAAAAAATTGGGTTGACCCAAGTCCTAGTTGAACTAGGACTAGTTCTTCCTTGCACTTAGCTTATCCCATAAACTAATTGAACTTGATCCAATTAAGACCAAACTAAATTTAATTAAATAATATTTAATTAGACTTAATCTCAGCCCTTTAGCTTAATCAAATTAAGTTAATTAATAATCAAATTGCTAATCGATCCTCCTGCAATATTTGCACTAGGTTAAACATCAATCATATTGATCATTTATCCTTAGAATGATTCTCAATCATTGATCAACCATTTGATCGAATTGTGAACTCTAATATATGTGACCCCATAGGTCCAAACCTAAGCTAGTAGCACAAGAATAAATTTTTATATTAGTCGAAGTGACTATCTAGCAATGGTACCTGATGGTCGGATAGGTCGAATGTGCAGAACAACATCCTTAGAACCCATGTGGATATAATTTCTATATAATTCATCTCCTTGATCAAAATATTTGTAGGACACCTAAGAGTTAAACTATCAACTCTGATCAGGCTATCCACATTATATTTTAAAATACCAAATCCATCTCATAGATTATCCTGGCCAAGGTTTTACTATATTGAAATACAGTTATACATTCTTCTCTAACTCTTAAAGTAGTCAATTTCATCTTGATCGCACACCAACTTCGCAAGTACTTGACTGTTCCTAGAAGCCTTCAATTACTAAATTAGAAATTTAGTTAGTCCGATACCAAAGCATAGTGAGTTACTTGCATACCACTAAGGTGATCTCAGATCTAAGGGACACTCATACTTATATCCTATCAGAGACATTCTTGATAGCAGAATGTTCTAGAGTTGGTCATGTTCAATGACGATGTACCCCTACATCTCACCTATATGCTATACTAGTGTCTCTACACTCCTTGGTTAAGAGGATAATCAATCTATATGGCATACAACGATCTATGCTCGATAGATGCTATCATCCTTATTAAAAATCTATCATTTGGTTGTGAATAGTTTTAAAGACTAATCGATAAATCCTCTCTTTATCAAATCTAAATAGTTTTAAGAACTTCATCACAATAATGGAGTTCGTTAGAAGATCAAAACTTATGATGAAAAATATTAAATATATTTTATTAATTAATAAGTCAATTACAATTATAATATAGCACAACCGTCAACAAGATGATGATTGGCTTTAGAACACATTTTTCAATACTTTTGATATCCAATACCTAGGTAGTAGTATCATAATGAAAGAAATTATAAGGTGTTATCATATAATATTCTTGATTAGCAACTCCTTTCTCTTTTCTCTTTTTCAACTTGTTGGGATCAAAGAAAGCTAGGTACTGAGGACAGTTCCCCTTCTAGTGCCCCTACTTTTTACAATAGAAGCACTCTACCTAATTTAGGTTAGTCTTGGATCTTGTGTTTAGACTGGGCATAAAAGCCCTAGCACGAACCTCTTCATGCTATCGAACAATGTTCAACTTTTAATACTTATTATTGAAGTTGGGTCTCATAAGTATATCACTATCTTACAGTGAATAGAGCAACTATGGTTTGGCCTTAACTGCATAAAGAAGAACCAAAATCTAATTAGTAAATGATTTATCAAACCTAAATATTTAAATTTTTATCAAAAGATTTTCTAATTTTTTTATTCAAATTAGTAGCCTCTACCTCTAATTTGAGGAGTTATCCTAATTTCTTAGTACATACTAGAATCCACACCGACTACATACGGGCCCGAGAAAAGCTCTGGCTAACCTATGTGCATAGATGGATAGGTTCTTAACCAATTGTTTTTTTAAATAATTTTTAGTATTAGATTTTGCCTTAGGTATCTTTTTAGTAGGATAGTGCCTCCACTAAAAGTCCCAGTTTGGTCCAATCGCTAACATGATTGAGTTCAGTGTATCAAAGGAATGATAACTAGGCCCGAGGAAAGCTCTGACTAACCTGATCACTATTCAAACAGTGCGATCTAATCATCATATGATGAATGATAATTTCAAAATGTTGATGAACACCAGGCATAAGGCACCTCCAATGTCCACCTAAACTATTGGATCCATTACCATCCATCTTAATGGGAAGCTATGATCTAGTTATCATTGTAACTATTTTATTTTAAGGATCTAATAATTTTAGAAGATTTGGTTAATTTAATTTAAGAGAAAAGAGTCAGATGAACCAGCTTATCATGATCCTCCCACTGACTTCACTAAGTCAGATTAAGGAAGACCATAGATTGGCTAGTCTAGGAGCACCAAAATCAGTCACACTGATTTACCTAGCTGCTATGGGTTAGTTTGAATTGTTAAGTGATCTGATCAAAATATAACTTCACCAAGAAGGTCAGGTAAGTGAGATCGGTGGAAGGAATATGCCATTAACTCATCAAAGATCGAATCAGTGTGAGTAGCTACTAATTAAAGACCACTGGTCAATGCTGCCAAACTTACCTTAGACACCAACTGGTTAATTTATTTCGATTGGATCAACCTATTAGTTTGGGCTAGACCGCTTAACCAACAATCAAGTCTATTTGATTCTCGTTAAAGACATGGACTTGACCAACTATAACTATTATAATTGATTTAGAGAATCCTTGACCTAATCTAAGATAACATTTGATTAGATTTAGTCAATTCTTAATTAAGTCCATTCTTTAATCTAACCTTAGGTCTAACCCAATTAATGGACCTAATTCACTCTAACCCATTAACCCAATTGTTATAATTTGTGTCTTAAGATCTTCAATTCATAACCCTAGATCCTAAACAAACAACTCTTAATTCTTAATTAAATTTTAGGCTGAGGGTTGGGGTTTGACTTTTCAAAAATAATTTTCATGTTTATAAAATATTTTTTCAATATGGTTCTACCAACCAATTACATGTTTGATTCATAATCAATATGCAAATAACACAAATATATCATAAATCTACTTTAGATCTAATCTAAACATATTTCTGATTACAAACATCTAATTGAAATAATTTTAATTTTGAACAATCAAAAATCATCTTAAATTCAATATAACATATTTATAATCTTAAAAATTAGATTAAAATATTTTAATTAAATTATAAAATTTTTGAGATCAAATCTAAAATTTTATAATTAGGATTTTTGATCAGTACGTACTAGGACAACCTTTTCGCTATAAGAGGTAAACCTTACAACAGGATAATCTTATAAAATCAGTCCATGCGATCTAAAATTTAATTTTAGATTTAATTATCAGATTATAATTTAGATCTAATCTAAATAATAGATCTAAATATGCAAAGAAATTATATTAAAAAGACCTATGCTTTGATATCACTTACAGAAGAATCAAGGGTTTCTAGCATGTATTATGAAACTTTTTCAAAAACTAATACAGCAGAAGCTATAGATTAATCTAATTAATTTATAAAATATATAAATAAATTTTAAATCTAGGATCTAGTGATATAATTTATGCATGCATATAAATCTAAAAATTAAATAAAAGTAGAAATAATGATGTTGATCATATGAATATGGAACAAAGAAATTAGATCTGATCTAGTCTATAATTGAGATCAAATTTCAATACCTTTTTCACAAATTTGGATCTTCACTTTCTAATCTGAGGCTGAGGTTGTTGTTTTGAGCTGCACACACATCCAACCTTCATGGAAAATTTACATGAAGCCCCAATCTATATTTGAAGTCTAGTAATCTAAAAATCAGCACAGTGTGCTAGCATTGCACTAATACTACTTTAATGGTTGATGCCGAATCTCCTTCTTCAAATAACTTGAACTCTTCAAAGATCAAAGGAGGAGAAGGGAGGATTTGGAAGATCTTCTTTCTTATGTTTTTTTCTCAAAAAATTGGTGGAAGAAGATTGAAAATACAAACCCTAGAGAAGACACTTCTTCTCTAGGCCTCTCCCCTCACCTAGGCACAATTATTTATGCCTTTACAAAGTCACATGCCCACAAGCCTTATATGCCCAAGGTTCCAATGCCCAAGTCTATGAGCTCAGGTATGGTGCTCTCAAGCTTTGGAAGCAGGTGGAAAAAGATCAAAGAGTGAATTGAATCAACCATCGAAAAGCTTCAGTAAATGCATCAAAAGAGTTGGCTTGGATCATGATAGAAGAGCCAGCCCGAGCTGCAGAAGAGCCAGCCTGAGTTGAAGATGAGCCAGCCTAAATTCTGAGAGAGCTGACTCGAGCAGAAGTCTAGAAAGCATATTTGGCTGATACACTGGAAGAACTGGCTTGATTCATGCCAGAGCCAGCCCGAGTAGAAGCCGAGCCAGCTTAAACCCTAAGAGAGCTGGCCCAAGCAGCAAAATAGAGAGTGATGATTCAAACTTTTGCAGGAGACATCACAATCAAGCCGACCTAATTGCTGATCGATACGACTGGTGCTGTAAACAAAATAGAACGTGGTTTCTTTTCTGGCCTAGGATTGGGTTTAATTCTATGGATGTAGAGCCTTGGTTTGTAAGGTCCTAAGGGGGCTAACCTATGAATTGGACTGGGATTTGTCCAATGGGTGTGTGAATGAGAGATATGGGTGTACATGGGTTTAAGAAGTGCATCACATTAGGTTAGCTAGGAAAGTTTTTTAGGTTGGGTCTTATTTGACCAAGTATATATACTCTGTACTAAGTTTTGTAAACTAAGCACGAAATCGATACAAGCATTTTCTTCCTAAAATTTCTCATTCTCTCCCTTTTCTCCATGCCCTAGGATTTAATTGCTAGGATTTTAACAAAAGGAGCATCCCTTTTCTTGGATCCTTGTTGCTATTTTTATAATCATTGAGTAACAAGAATTATTTCTAACAGATTGGTATCAGAGCAGCCATCTAGAACAATAATTAGTATTAGAGCCTTGGTGTTAGATCTAGTGGAGAAAAGGTCAAAACTTCATCTGATATTGTGGTAAGGTGCTGAACAGATTTCTTTAAATATTATTTATTCTCTTTTGTGTTTGGTTATTAAAATCTGGTTGGGATGGCATCGAGTACCGTCAAGATGAACTTTAGAAAGTTCGATGGAAAGGATAACTTCAATCTTTGGTAGCAAAGGATGAAGGATCTACTGGTGCAAAATAGGATCTAGAAGGTCTTGACTCGCGAAAGATTGAAAAAATTTTCTATTGAAGAATGGGAGGAACTTGAAGAGATAGCCTTCAATACGATTCATATGTGTCTCACTGATGACGTTTTATTGGAGATTAATATGAAAACCACACCGAAGGGGCTTTGGCAGAAACTAGAGAACATGTATATGAGCAAGAATATGATAAAATGCTATGGTTAAAGAAGTAGCTGTATAGTTTGCGGATGCTCGAAGGAGCAGATCTAGTTTCCCACATCCAGAAGTTCAATCAAGTTTGTTCGAATGTTATGAGCCTTGATGTGAAGATTGATGAGGAGGATAGAGTTCTTCTATTGTTGTGTTCACTGCCAGCAGCATATGATAGTCTCATTGCTACTCTGCTGTATGGAAAGGAGATATTAAACTTCAGAAAAGTGGTTAGAGTTCTCAAATCCAATGAGCAACGAGAGAGGCTAGTTAAAGAAAACCCTAATTCAAAGGTGCTTTTGGTGAATAAGAGGCAAGGAAGGCCTAAGAAGAGGACTGAAGATAAATCTAAGGATAGATCAAAGTCTCAAAAAAATCAGAAGGCTTGAAAATACTACAAGTATCATCAACCTAGTCATATTAGAAGAAATTATCCACTTTTGAAGAATGAAAAGGGAAAGGGCTCTTCTAAGGGTGGATCGATCAACGGAAGTGGTGCTCTATCATTTGAAGATAATGGAGAAGATATACTGGTAGTATCAAATGAAATAATAGAGTTGGGCAACTATTGGACACTAGATTCAGCATGTTCTCACCATTACACTGTACATCCGGAGTGGTTCTCATCTTATGAAAGATCTGATGGAGGGAGTATAAGTCTTGGAGACGATCACCTATGTAAAGTTGCTGGTATTGGTATAATAAGAGTGAGGATGTATGATGGAGTTATACAGACACTCATCAATGTGAAGCATGTACCAGAATTGAAGAAGAACCTGATATCCCTGGGTTACTTGGAAGGACAGGGATATGCTTTCAGTTATTAGCTAGGTAGTGAAAGTTTGAGGATTTCCAAGGATGCTTTGGTGGTGATGAAAGAAAGAAGACTGAGCAACAACCTATACCGAATGGAGGGCTCGATGGTTATAGATAGTGAGGAGGTGTCTATAGCAGCACAGGAGGAGCAGCGAGCCTACAAGCTGTGGCACTATCGTATGGATCACTTGAGTGACAGGAGGCTCACAGAGTTGAGTAGGATAGATCTGATTTCAGTACTCAAAAAGAAAAGAGATGACCTATGTGAGCCCTATATCTATGGCAAATAGCATAAAGTTACATTTGCCAGTAGTACCAAATAGAGTAAAGTTGTTTTGGAGCTTATTCACTTAGATGTATAGGAACTGGCACCTATTGCATCTTGAGGTAGAGCGAGATATTTTGTCACCTTTGTAGATAATTTCTCTAAGAAGGTATGGATCTATCTGATGAGAAAAAAATAAGATGTTTTTGCCTGATTTAAAATCTGAAGAGCTGAGGTGGAGAAGAAGACAGGGCAGCCAGTGAAGTGTTTGAGGTTCGATAATGGAGGGGAATACATCAGCCTAGCATTCAGGAGATACTATGAGAAAAATGGAATAAAACATCATGACACAATGAAGATGACCCCTCAGTAGAACGGTGTCGTGAAGAGGATGAATTAGACACTGACAGAGAATGCCAAAAGCTTGAGGCTGTAAGCATCACTACCCAAATCATTTTATGGTGATACTCTTATTTAGGCATGTTTTCTTGTTAACAGATCTCCCCATAGGAAATTAAATGAAAGACTTCCAAAGGCTATCTAGAGTGGAAAGAAGGTGGAGCTTGGCCACCTAAAGGTGTTCGGCTATCTTGCATATGTTTTGATAGAAGAAGCCGATAGAAGCAAGTTAGACCAAAGTCACAGAAAATGATATTCATCGAATTTTCACAAGATGTGAAGGATTTCTTACTATGGACTTCATATTCTTAGAGGTGTGTCATCAGTTGAAATGTGATATTTGATAAGAAGAGCATTATCTTGAAGTCGGAAAGTACAAATGGAGTTGTGAAGACAACATAGGACAGCATGAAAAAGCTCTTAGATATAGGTGATTGGCCCTCAACATCAACCTCAGATCATATTCAGTTTGAGGAGTTAGGCAGGCATGGTGATACACCTATAAAGTACTAGCATAGAGAGCGATCTATCTTGGAAGAAGTGTAGAGGCAGCCATAGGCAGCAAACTTACAAAATACTGCAAAGAGAGTGACACTGCACAAGCCAAAATGCACTATTCGCATACCGATGTGATATGGCATTGATGAGACTATTTTTTGTAACATCCTGAACTAGAAAAATAGAGAATTAAAAGATTTGTATTCATGTATGTATGGCATGGTAATTATTTATGAAATATTTGAGCTATTTGAGTATAAATTATGACCATCTATCATTCTGAGTTCTGAAAATTTTTTAAATCTGGAAACTAGCACTTATAAGAAGAGCTATATGAAATATGTATTTTCTTAGAATAAAAAATTTTGGTAATTGTTCCTTAGATGTGGGTGAGATACAAAATGATTTTTAATGAATTGAAAAATTTTTTTAACCTATTCGTTCTGAAGAAAGAAAGTTTTAAAAAAAATTTAGATTTGAAAAATTTAAACTAGAACCCAAATTTTGGTATCTCATTCTCGAGGGTTTTGATTTTTCTGGTATTTTTATTGAATCCAAATGGAAGGGTGTTTCTTATTTACATTTATGTTTTAAAGTTAATAAAATATTAACTTAAAAAAAAGAAATATATCTGAGCTAATACGAATTGAAACCCAGCCAGCCCAAGTCTTAAGCAAAAGAAGTGAGTTTTCTATTTTTCTGAGAGAGCCAGCTCGATTTGCGTTCGAGCTGACCGGGCTGATATTCGAGCTGACCTGATTTGGGGCTGAGCCAACTTGGTCAGTAGAAAATTCTAGGAGCAGATTTAGCCAAGAATGTTTTAAGTTATGAATTTAAAATATTTTTTTATGAGATGACTTAGCAGCTTGGTTGTATAAATAAATAACTAGAAAATCCTTGTGCCAACACCTCAGTAGATTAAAAATTAATGAAAATTTCCTAGTTTGACACCTAGTAAGCTTCTTCTCTAAACTATTCTTTTCCTAAGAGGTGTCTATCAATTCTTTTGCTATGGTTTGGGATTCTGAAGTGAAACAAAGAGAAGAGAGAAGGGAAGAGAGCTGAGAAAGGTGCTTCTTTCAATCTAAAATCAAGGAGAATTCAGCTAGGGAAATAGGGATGTGTTGATGTATCGAAGTGAAGAAAGAATGTTCTAAAAGCGAAAAGGAAGAAATCTATTCTTGGCTAGCAGAAGTGTTTAATCAGTTGAGGAAAGGAAAAGAATTGGAAAAGATGCTTGAGTAAGCCAATAAACCAGTCACTACTGGAGGTGAGTGATTTCCATCTAACCATGATGTTTTCAAAGTATTTTGTTATGTAAAAAGCTTTATTTAAAAAGCAAAGTAGTTTCTTAGTATTTCATAGTTTACATGTTTGTAAACAAACCTGGAAAGAAGTATGGTTTCTAAATAGCTTTTGTAAATTGCATACGCAAGTAGCTGTGTATACAATTTTGATAGTATGGCTTTGCTAATTTTAAATGAGTAGTACAGTGATATCAATTATGGTTCCATCTCTTGCATGGTTTACTTTATTTATGTACCATGGAGGCTCATTGATAATTATGATATCTTGTGACTGCTCATATGAGAGTAGTGATCTCTTATATGGTTAATCTCTTCATGGTTGATTTTTACTTATGCCCCATGGGGCGTAATGATGTTTGTGAGTACGGACAAGCCGCTCATAGGAATGGTGAACCCTATGAGAGTGTTTTGTTTCGATATATATATATATGTGTGTGTGTGAGAGAGAGAGACAAGCTGCTCATGGTCGACTTATAAGAGTGTGTTGTCCTTTTGGTGAATAAGACAAGCTGCTCATAAGAAATCCTATGAGAGTGTATTGTTCTCAGTAACTGCTGTACTTATGGGAGTGTGTTGTCTTTCTGGTGAGAAGGCAGGCTGCTCATAAGAATCCTATGGGAATGTGTTGTCCTTTTGGTAATAAGATAGGCTGCCCATAGGACCTACCTATATGAGAGTGTGTCATCTGCTCATATATGGATGTGATTATGGTATGGTTTGTATGCTGGTTGTTCTATATGAGAGTATGTCATGGGATTGCTCACATGTTGATGAAATTATGGCATGTGGATGAACTTATGGTATGATTACCTGTATGTGGCTGACAAGTACTCATGCAAGCTCCTATGAAAATATATTACTGTGGTATCATTAATAGTAAGCAAATTGTGTATTACTATAGTGTGGTTAAAGGTAAACGATTTGGTTTGTCTTTTAAAAATATCTTTTATGTGAAAGCTATTTGTATGGAATTGTAAATGTTTGAAAACTTGTTATCAACATATTATGCATAGTATTATGATGATTATACCATATGGCTATCTGCTTTCTATTGTTAGATAAAATTACACTCGCTGAGACTGTCCTAAGTCTCACCCCTCTTTCTCTCTCATTATAGTTTTTGAAGTAGCTAGGTTTGAAGGTATGTTTCAGTAGGTGTATCAGTATCTCTAATGGAAGATCTATTTTGGTGATAGTGGCTTGTAAAAGCAATATAATTTGAAATGTATTATGTAGTTGAGATAGTTAAACTGGAAACTGGTAGATGAGTTGTGTATTAGTTTGTTTTATAAAGGCATGTATTAAAAAGGATGATTAATGACTAGAATGTATATATGAAGGATGGTGTTGTTATTAAAACTCTGAGTTTGTTTTTGTGATTTGATAAGTTATGAGTGGAGATGATGATTATTAGCCAATCAGGAGAATTTAATTGAAATGCTTATGATGAAAATGAATGTATAGTTCAGCTAAATTGAAAGCAGTTTATTATATGATGTTATAATTTAGTTTAGCCATAGTTCAGAAATCTTCTTAATCTTTAGATAATGATAGGGTGTGGCACCGTCACCTAGAATTCAGGGGTGGGGTGTTACATGTTTGGTATCAGAGTGAAGATTTGTAATTAATAGAAATGAATAAGGGTCTATGATCAATAATGATGAGCCAAGGTTAGGAGCAAAGGTTATGAACCAAGGTAAATGGTTTATTAAGATGAGCAAAAGTTTAATTGATGATATGGGCAAAGTTTAATTGGGGATATGAATAAAGTTTTATAATTAGTAGAAGTAAATGAAAGTTTATAAGTAGTGGATATAAGAAAAAGGCTTATGGTTAATGAATATAAGCAATGGATTACGATTGGTAAGGGTGGACTTATGTATGTCATAATTAAATTACTTGGATTGTTAGCAAAAAGTATAAAGATGGTTAAGTGGTCTTGGAGATGACCCAATTGATTAATAAGTTGAATCAATATCATGGAAAAGGTAGCTTCTTGGATGAAAATCAAAGAGAAATTCTTATGTAAAATAGCATGAGAAGTAAATCTTGAATGGAATGGTAGTCTATTAAGGTGAGTGGTTTTCCTATCTAACTTTGGTATTTTTCTTATGGTATTTTGTTATAAAAATAATTTACTTTGGAAAATAGCTAACCTTGATACTCTTCAGCCTATATATGTGAATTTGTGCAAATATGAAAGCAGGGATTGAAATTGTTGACTTTTATTATTCAATTTTTAGAATTTTAACTTGTTTGGTATTTTTCGAAAAGGTTACCCATAGGAGTGATCAACCTATCGGGTATATCTTATCCTCGTATTGCATGAGCATTTGTATTGGCATGAGTTGGCACCTCTATAGTTTATATTTGGAATGCCCGGTAGGGCTTAGCAGTGTATTGGAATGCCTAGTGAGGCTCATTTGCATCATTTGGCATCATAACATTCTACGTATCAACTATCCTGGAAGGGGTACTTTAGGATGCAGTCGATAGTAGCTAGAAAAGAAACTTGTATTGGTGAATACTTAAGATAAGATTCATCATTGTGAAAAATTTTGAGAAGGGGGTTGAAAGTATTCCTAAGAGAGATTCTATCAAAAGCACAAGTTGATTGAGCGATGAATATCTAGCAATGTCATAATTGAAACCTAGAAGATTCTTGAAGTAGAAAGTGCAAATTTTGAGGACGAAATTTATTTCAAGAGGGGAGAAAATGTAACATCCCAAACCAGCAAAATAGAGGATTAAAAGATTTGTGTTTGTGTATGTGTGGCATGGAAATTATTTATGGAATATTTGAGCTATTTGAGCATAAATTGCAACCATATGTCATTTTGAGTCCTGAAAATTTTTTGAGTCTTGAAACTAGCACCTATAAGAAGGGCTATATAAAATATGTATTTTCCTCGAATAAAAAGTTTCAATAATTGATCCTTAGGTGTGGATGAGTTACAAAATGATTTTTAACAAATTGAAGAGATCCTTTAACCTATTCGTTCTGAAGCAAGAATGTTTTAAAAAATTTTAGATTTAGGAAATTTAAACTAGAATCCAAATTTTGGTATCTCATTCTTGAGAATTTTGATTTTTTTGGTATTTTTATTGAATCCAAATAGGAGAACGTTTCTTATTTACATTTATATTTTAAAGTTATTGAAAAGTAAAATAAATGACCATATTAACTAAAAAAAATATAAATAAGAGCAGTATTGAATAAAGCTGTGAGTAGAGTATGAAAAATGAAATTCCTAAAATCCTGATATCCAAGCTATCCCGAATTGAAACAGAGCCAGCCTGAGTCTTAGGCAAAAGAAGTAAGTGTTCTATTTTTCTGAGAGAGCCAGCTCGATTTGTGTTCAAACTGACTCGGCTGATATTCGAGCTAACCTGATTTGGGGCCGAGCCAGCTTGATCAGCAAAAAATTCTAGGAGCAAATTTAGCCGAGAATGTTTTAAGTTGTGAATTTAAAATAATTTTTCATAAGATGACTTAATAGCTTGGTTGTATAAATAAATAGCTAGAAAATCCTTATGCCAACACCTCAGTAGTTTAAAAATTAATGAATTTTTTTTGGTTTGACACATAGCAAGCTTCTTCTCTAAATTATTCTTTTCCTAAGAGGTGTCTATCGATTCTTTTGCTGTGGTTTGGGGTTCTAAAGTGAAATAGAGAGGAGAGAGAAGGGAAGAGAGCTGAGAAAGGTGCTTCTTTCAGTCTAAAATCAAGGAGAATTCAGCTAGGAAAATAGGGATGTGTTGATGTATCAAAGTGAAGAAAGAAAGTTCTGAAAGCGAAAAGGAAGAAATCCGTTCTTGGCTTACAGCAGTGTTTAATCAGTTGAGGAAAGGAAAAGAATTGGAAAAGGTGCTTGAGTAAGCCAATAAACCAGTGACTATTGGAGGTCAGTGGTTTCCATCTAACCATGATGTTTTTAAAGTATCTTTTTATGTAAAATGGTTTATTTAAAAAGCAAAGCAGTTTCTTAGTATTTCATAGTTTACATGTTTGTAAACAAACCTAGGAAGAAGTATGGTTTCTAAATAGCTTTTGTAAATTGCATACGTAAGTAGCTGTGCACATAATTTTGATAGTATGGCTTTGCTAACTTTAAATTAGCCGTACAGTGATATCAATTGTGGTTCCATCTCTTGCATGGTTTACTTTGTTTATATGCTGTGGAGGCTTATTGATAATTGTGATATCTTGTGACTGCTCATATGAGAGTAGTGATCTCTTGTATGGTTAATCTCTTCATGGTTGATTTCTACTTATGCACCATGGGGCGTAATGATGTTTGTGAGGATGGATAGGCTGCTCATAGGAATGGTGAATCCTATGAGAGTGTGTTGTTCCGATATATATATGTGTGTGTGAGAGATAGGTTGCTCTTAGGAGTGGTGTACTTATGAGAGTATGTTGTCCTTTTGGTGAATAAGGTAGGCTGCTCATAAGAAACCTGATGAGAATGTGTTGTTCTCAATAAATGCTATACTTATGAGAGTGTGTTGTCCTCCTGGTGAGAATGCAGGCTGCTCAAAAGAACCATATGGAAATGTGTTATCCTTTTGGAAATAAGACAGGCTGCCCATAGGACCGGCCCATATGAGAGTGTGTCGTCTGCTCATATGTGGATGTGATTGTGGTATGCTTTGTGTGCTGTGAGAGTGTGTCTTAGGACTGCTCACATGTTGATGAAATTATGGTATGTGGATGAACTTATAGTATGATTACCTATATGTGGCTGGAGTACAAGTACGCATGCAAGCTCCTATGCAAATATATTACTATGGTATCATTAGCGGTAAGCAAATTGTGTATTACTGTGGTGTGGTTAAAAGTAAATGATTTGATTTGTATTTTAAAAGTATCTTTTATGTGAATGTTATTTATATGGAATTATAAATATTTGAAAGCTTGTTATCAACATATTGTGCATAGTATTATGATGATTATAGCATATGGCTATCTAATTTCTATTGTTAGATGAATTTATACTCACTGAGACTTCTCTTTCTCTCTCATTGTAGTTTTTGAAGTAGCTGGATTTGGAGGTATGTTTCAGCAGGTGTATCAGTATCTCTAGTGGAAGATATGTTTTGGTGATAGTAGCTTATAAAAGCAATATAATTTGAAATGTATTATGCAGTTGAGATAGTTAAATCAGAAAATGGTATATGTGTTGTGTATTAGTTTGTTTTATAAAGGCATGTATTAAAAAGGATGATAAACGACTAGAATGTATGTATGAATTATGGTGTTGTTATTGAAACTCTGAGTTTGTTTATGTGATTAGATAAGTTATGAGTGGAGATGATGGTTATTAGCAAATCAGGAGAATTTAATTGAAATGCTTATGATGAAAATGAATGGATATTTTAGCTAAATTAAAAGCAGTTTATTATATGATGTTATAATTTAGTTTAGCTATGGTTCAAAAACTTTCTTAACCTTTAGATAAGGGTGGGGTGTGGCATCGTCACCTAGAATTCAAGGGTGGGGTGTTATATTTCCTATGCTCTCATCACTGCCAATAAAGATCTTAAGAGTTTTGAGGAGGCTATGGAGAGTTCAGATTGGGGGGTCATGGATGCAGGCCATGATGGATGAGATGGAGTCACTCATAAAAAAATCGGACATGGCAGCTGGTAGATCTACTAGATGATGCTCGACCCTTTGGCTCCAAATAGATTTTCATCAGAAAAGAGGCACCTTCAAAGCAAGGTAGAGTGCGGTACAAGGCTAGGCTAGTAGCCAAAGGGTACTCACAGAGAGTAGGGATTGATTATTCAAAAGTCTTCTCTTTGGTTGTTAGACATATGTCCATCAGGGTAACATTGAGCATAGTTACTGCTCATGATTTAGAACTGGGGCAAATGGATGTTAAGACAGCATTCCTCCATGAAAATTTGGAGAAAAACATATACATGGAGCAGCCACAGGATTTTAGGGAGCCTGGGTCAGAGAGAGAGTTCTGTTTACTGAAGAAATTACGGTACGGATTGAAGCAGTCTCCTAGATAGTGGTACAAGTGGTTTGACACTTATGGGAGAAGTATTCGACTTTCCAAGTGCGATCATGACCCATGTGTATATGTGAGGTCTCTGAAAGATGGATCTTGATTATACTTACTCTTGTATGTAGATGACATGCTGATAGCATGCAAGAGTAAGAAAGTTATGTAGGAGTTGTAAGAAGTTTTATCTCGGGAGTTTGAGATGAAAGACTTAGGGCCTACAAAGAAAATTCTTGGTATAAAAATCATTGGAGATGGAACCAAGAGGCTGCTATATCTATCTCAAGAAGAATACATCAAGAAGATCTTAGAGAGGTTTAGTATGAAGTAGGCCAAATTGGCTGAGCTACCACTAGCCGAGCATGTCAGACTCTATAAGATCATGTAACCACAGACTGAGATAAAAATTAAGGAGACGGAAAAGATTCCATATGCTTCTAGTGTTGGAAGTATTATGTACTCTATGGTATGTTATAGGCCAGATTTAGCCCATGTAGTGAGTCAAGTGAGCAGGTTTATGGCTTAGCTTGAAAATTAAGGAGCACTGTAGAGCACCGAAGGGTATCTTCAGATACTTAGCAGGTTCAGTTGGGATTGGCATCTACTATGGTCAGCGAAAAGGTGCTAAGGAATATCCTGATATGTCTAAGGAAGCTCAAGGGCTAATAAAGGGATTTGTGGATATAGATTTTGGTGGAGATGTGGATATTCAATGCTCGACTACAGATTTTGTATTCAGCTTGTATAGAGATCTAGTTTCATGGAGATCTTGCTTGCATTCAATTACAGCCTTGTCCACTATTGAAATGGAGTACATTGGCATCACGGAGGTAGCAAAAGAGGCTCTATGGTTGAAGGGCTTGATGCTAGAGATGGGATTGTGAGAATTTATGGTGCTCCTAAGCCTTGGGAGGCCACAAGAGGAGTCATGGTGATGGCTCCAGAGATTTTAGGGGCTTGGTTGGTGCTTCGGAGACCTAGGACATAATGTGAAGTAAGGAACCAAAGCCAGGGAATCAAGACTACAAAAAGAAGATTTTCTATAGGTTAGCTGGCTTAGTCCAAAACTGGTTTAGCTAAGTCTCTGAGCACAGGCAAAACTAAGAGCTGAGCATTCGAGACTGTAGGCATGGCACAAGATTGGGCTAGCTTAATTTTAGACTGAGCTGACCTAATGGAACTTAGCCGGCTCAATACTAAGACTGAGCTAGCTCAGTGTGCGGGCAGAGTTACGCGAGGGTCTATTTTGGGCTAGGATCTGGGTTGATCCTAGGGTCTTAAGGATTGGTTCAAAAGGTCTTAAGAGAGCTAACTCATATATGGGTCGAGTCAAAATCCAGAGGATGAGAGCATGGGAGACATGGGTGTACATGGGCTCGGTGAGTGCTTTCATGTATTGGGTTAGCAGAGGAGTTTTTGGTCGGACCTAATGGCTATGTATAAATACCTAGGTTGTATTAGGATTTTGAAAAGGTTGAAATCAATACAGATCTTTTCTCCCTCAATTCTCTCTTCTTCTCTTCTCTCTAGAGTTACCACTCCAGGGTTTTTGAAGAAGCCCTAGAGAGAGGGGGCACCTCCCTCAAGCCCGAGGAGGAAGGTGCCCCAGCATAGATCTAGGTGTTGGATCTATGGTTTACTATCCATAGAGAACATCACAGGTTTCTTCAGGTCCGTGCTAAAGATCAGAGGCTTTCGCAATATGGTATCGATGCTTTTGATGTCAAGGATGATTGGCGTTTGAGCGATATCATGGGTCTATAATTTGGTATCAGAGCTAGATGATGCCTGGGATGTTATGGATGGCAATATGGTATCAGATCTAGGTTATAGAGCCTGATGGTGCATGGAAAAAGCCAAGTTTTAGAGCTTGATGGTACGTGGAAGGAGCCAGGTTTCATATTCTGATGGTGCGTGAAAGTGAAGGAGAAGTCGTATAAGGTAAAATTAGAAATCTGCATAAAAATTTTATGATATGTCTCAAATCTATCTTGTTGTTGCTGTGGTTTGGCTAATCAAGAGTAGTGAGTTGAAGATGGAGGTTGAGAGGATTAATGGGAAGAAATTTTTCTAGGGTGGAAGGATTGGGTGCATAATTTGCTGATCGATCTTGGTGGAAAGGCCAGGGTGTATGACGATTATGTGTTAGGTAGGGAGTGCTGTAGTGCTGCAGTAGCATTTTTCTGAAGATACAAGGCTGAGAGAGGCTTAGCAATGCAACAGTTGAAGAATGTATCTTAGTAGAGAGCATCAGGGTTCTCTAGGAAGATGGATAGTGTAGGGTTGTTGAAGAGAGGTTTTCCAAGGGGTAATGATCAAAAGAAGGCTAAAGAAGCGACTATACATCCTTTAATGTCAGGAAGGTGGGGAAGTAGTCAGAGATGTATTCAAAGGTTAAACCAAAGCATGGATTTGCAGAGCCTTGAGAGTGATGGAGATGGATAATCCATAGAGATCCAGCAAGTTAGGGCTGGATGGTTGTAGAGTGGCATAGAGATGAGTCAGAAAGCACTGGAGTGTTGCAGGAGCACTACACTAGAGGCACCGGGGCTGAGAGAGGCTCGACGATGCAGCAGCCGAGGAGTGTATCTCAATAGAGTGTGTCAGGGCTTCTAAAGGAGATCGAGAGTAGGTCTTAGGAGAGCCAGGGGATCTCAAGGAGCACCAGGAGGTCTCTAGTAGTTGGAAGTATCATGAATCAGGTTTCTTCTATAAGAGCATCAGAGAGAGTCGCAGTTCAGATGGAGGATGGTTCTCCGGGTGCAACTGAAGCGACGACTAGTGTAGGGGCAGAAGAGAAGGACTAGGATGGAATTTCCTAGGGTTCAGTCGTTGGATTCAGAAGAGTTGGATGAGCTCTTGGGTTTTGGAGGTGCCCGCGGGTTATGGAGGTATCCAAGATGGCTTCGAAAAGGACCATAGAGTGTGGAGGATTCGAAGGGGCAGCGACGGTGTTTGAGGTGCAGTAGCAGGCTCAGCAGTGCAGCATTGAGTGGTTGGCCTCAAGGGATTCAATGATAGAGTCAACTTCTATAGCATCAGGTGGACTTCGAATGTAGATGGAGCTCCATAGTGGTGGCTTCATAAGTGGAGAGAAAATTTGGCATGAGTTCAGAGCGTCGGTGATGTACAGTTCTAGGTAGAGCAACATGTGCAGGAGGACAAGCGCAGTTCTGAGAAGATCATGTCAGGTGGTACAGCATGTGCTGGTGCAGGAATGCTATATGTTCTCTAGAGAATTTTAGAAAAAGTGATGCAACTCCTAAGTAGAAGGGATCCTGCAATTCTAGGGTGGTGCCAAGAAGCAAGCATAGGTCTTCAGTGATGGAGGCAGTCATCCCAAAGGCCTCAAAGATGCACAACAATTGAAGAGGATTGGCAGAGGCGATGTTTGCACAGGTGCTGTCAAGTGCGTAGGGATAGTAGGATCGTGCAGGAGGGCATTGCTGAGGGATTTGCCAAGGCTTGGAGCACCAAGGTGGAGATTATGAGGATTTATGGTGCTCCGAAGCCTTGGGAGGTCATGGGAGTAGTCACGGTGATGGCTCTGGAGATTCTAGGGGCTTGGTTGGTGCTTTAGAGACCTGGAACATAAGGTGAAGCAAGGAACCAAAGCCAGGGAATCAAGACTATAGAAAGAAGATTTTCTGCAGGTTAGTCAGCTCAGTCCAAAACTGGATCGGCTAAGTCTCAGAGCACAGGCAAAATAAAGAGCTGAACGTTCGGGACTGTAGGCACGGCACAGGACTGGGCTGGCTTAGTTTCAGACGGAGCAGACCCTGTGGAACTTAGCCGGCTCAGTAATGAGACTGAGCCGGCTCAGTGTGCGAGCAAAGTTACGTGAGGGTCTGTTTTGGACTAGGGTCTGGGTTGACCCTAAGGTCTTAAGGCCTGGTTCAAGAGGTCTTAAAGGAGCTAACTCATGTATGGGTCGGATCTAGATTCAGAGGATGAGAGCATGAGAGACATGGGTGTACATGGGCTCGACGAGTGCTTTCATGTATTGGATTAGTAGGAGAGCTTTTGGTCAGACCTAATGGCTATGTATAAATACATAGGTTGTATTAAGATTTTAAAAAGGTTGGAAGCAATACAGATCTTTTCTTCCTCAATTCTCTCTTCTTCTCTTTTCTCTAGAGTTACTGCCCTAAGGTTCTTAAAGAAGCCCTATAGAGAGGAGGCGCCTCCCTCTAGCCCAAGGAGGGAGGTGCTCCAGTATAGATCTAGGTGTTGGATCTATGATTTGCTGCCCATAGAGAGTGTCACAGGTTTCTTTAGGTCCGTGCTAAAGATCAAGGACTTCCATTGAAGGAAAATCCTAATTTTTTGGGGTTAGATTCGTTCAGATCTAATTAGATCGAGAGGAATATTTCAAAAATCACCTCTTAGATCCTAATCAGATCTGACACTTTTTAGATCTAATTTTATGATCTAATAAAAAAATAAAACTAAATTAATTCTAAATTAATTTTACCTTGATTCTGGATAATCTGATTACCCGTTGATGATCCTACCGAAGCCCTGAGGTTCTGGATCTAGCCATGCAAGCGCCTAGCCTCTACCGGTATCCACTCGAGCTGGATCTAGAGATCTTCTTCTTCTCTTTCTTTTCTCCAAAAATTAGATCTAGATCTGATTTGGAGAATCTTCAAAACTTCTTCTAAAGATCACCTATCGTCTCTGCAGTAGTGCTGCCTTCTTCCTTTTTCGTCCGCCTTTTCTTGCCTGACTTGCACTAAGCTGAAGGCCCAACTTCCTTGGGTGTGGAGAGGAGGGAGAGGGCCAGATGGTGGCATGGAGAAGGGAGACGGGCAGCCTTGGGGCGTGGCTTCGAAGAGGAGTTCTTAAAAGTGGGCGCAAACAGGATCTTTTTATAAACTCTGCTGCGCCATGCAGTGCTGCATCACCCCAACCAATCACGTTGCTTCGTGCAATCAGATCTAAATCTAATTGGTGGGATGACATCACCTGATCCAATCAGATGAGAGACCCATAGGTTTATTCTTAGATGGCACCTATGACTGGTCAAAGTAGATACCCAAGGGCCACCTAAGTAGAAACCAAGAAGCAACCTGGAGTCCCATCCATATGGGACTCCAGCATCCCTATCCATGGGCGCACGCCATCCTAGGCATGCACCCCCTTCTTTCCAATTTCTAGAGAGGGGACAAGCCCCTATCTGCTCTCCAATAAGTGCATGACACATTGGCAGATGTCTAAGGGTCAAAGGTCAATGTTTGACCAAGTTAAAATACAAGAATTAGTAGGTGACAGAAAATGGCAGGTGTTGTCTCAAATTTATCTCATAAATTAAGACAACCCTTTTCTAACTTGGACAAGTCCAGTCAGACCAGGTAAAGGTACCTGAGTGAGCACAAACTCATTTGGCTTAGTCGAGATAACTTTTATGATAGAAAAAGAAGAATGTTAGGCTCAATCGTGTGCTAGCACGATTTTCTCAAACCTAATTGAATCTTATTCAAATCAATTGAACTGGGTTAGTCCAATTGATGATATCTAAATCCAAACTCTTGTTTGTGTGATCCAGTTAGATTTAGTTCTATATGGTAATGGGATATGTCATGATCTCCATCATCAACATCATCAAAACTCCGTTTGATGGATCAGAACTCTTCTGATTCAGACAACTTAGAATGATCGATCATCTAAATCATTCTAATTGCTCCCAAAATCCACCAGTGATACCTAGCAGTATATGGTGGCAACCCATCAAAACTAAAAATGAACCTCTTGGTGCAGCTACTTGTGTGATTAAGTTCTTCTATCTTGAGCCCCGATCAAATTAGGGTTAAGGTGAACTCGTCAAACCCTAATTTCTATCATATGATTTAATCATTCAATTCAAGTCCGATGTGAAACCCTTAATAGAAACTCTTTCTATTATTTCACTCTCTGCCATGGCCATGGGCTTATGGACTTGATTCTCATGATCATCATAGGTCTGCTCCTCATCCACCGAGGTAGAAAGATTCCATCTTGGTGCAATCCAATTCCTACAATGAACATGCTATAGCCAACATACACCTCAGAGTTTCGAATGGCTAGGAGATCGAGTCATGGTGTTGTCAAACTATAACACCCTCAAGGTGCACTATCGATGCACCTCAGGTCAAAGAACCAGACACACTACTGCAGCATCGAGTCAGTCATTGACGAGAAGGTAGACTTTCTTATGACTACTCGAGGTGGTCACGCTCAGTACCCTCGTTCTCTAATGAGTACTTGTATTTTTTCTTCGGTGTCTCTACACCGTAGACTCAAGACTCATCTACTACAAAGAAGCGATTGAACACTAATCTTTCGGATCAATCACCATCCTCATGATGATCCTACGATCAAGAGCATTTTATGAGTTAATAATGAAAATTCTTGTCTTAAATTTTCAACTCTTGAAAATAAGAATTAATATTACCATTAACTCAAAGGATGTATCACAGACACTAAATACACTTATGTGATAGAAAATAATCCATTTTTTTATTTATAGTCAAAATTATAATTTTGCCTCTAGAAGTGTATTACAAGTGTCAGCCAATTCTGGCTTTTAGGGCACACATATCTAACAAACTTCCACTTGACCTAAAGCCAATTGGCTACAAATCTAAGTCCCATCTTCTCAAGATGGGCTTCGATCTTCTGCTGGTCCAACGGCTTTGTAGGTGCATCCGCCGCATTGTCTGCGGAGTCAATTCTCTTGACCTCGACGTAACCCTTCTTCAGGTAATCGCGGATGAGGTGGTATCGCCACTCGATGTGCTTGGATTTTTGGTGAGACCTCGGCTCCTTAGCAAGGGCTCTGGCACCATTGTTGTCGCAGTACAGAGGAATCGCATCTGATGGCATCACTCTGATCTCCGTGGCAAACTTCTTGTACCAAAATGCCTCTTCGCAGCTTCTGATGCAGCGATATATTATGCTTTCATGGTGGAATCTGCTATCACTGTCTATTTGAAACTTTTTCAACTGACAACTCCACCATTGCACAGAAACAGACTCCCAGATGTTGACTTTTGATCATCTACATTGGACATAAAGTTTGAGTCTGTATATCCCTGGACTTAGAGTTCTCCATTGCCAAAGATCAGTAACATATCCTTAGTACTTCACAAGTACTTAAGGATACATTTTACAGAAGTCCAGTGTTCTTCACCTAGATTCGACTAATATCTGCTCGTGACACTCACAGCATGGGCTATATCAGGTCGTGTACATAACATGGCATACATGAGGCTCCCTATTACTGAAGCATAAGAAATCTTGCTCATGCGTTCTATTTCCTCAAGTGTGCTAGGACACATCTTCTTGGAGATGAATGCCATGCCTGAAGGGTACTAAACCCCTCTTAGAGTTTTCCATACTAAACCTCTTTAGTACTTCCTCTATGTACATCTTCTGTGAAAGTCCTAGCATCCTATTCAATCTATCTCTATAGACCTTAATTCCTAGAATAAAGGATGCTTCTCTTAGATCTTTTATGAAGAATTTTTTAGATAACCACATTTTAACTATGGTCAACATGGGAATATCATTTCCGATAAGGAGGATGTCATCCACGTACAATACGAGGAAGACAATAGTGCTCCCACTGACCTTTTTGAAGACACATGGCTCCTCCTCATTTTTGATGAAACTAAACATTTCGATCACATCATTAAAATGAGTATTCCAGCTCCGAGATGCTTGCTTAAGTCCATATATGGACCTTTGCAACTTGCAAACCTTGTGATCATCATCACTGAATGTGAAACCTAGCAGCTGTTTTATATAGATATCTTCCTCAAGATATCCATTTAAGAACGTCGTTTCCATGTCCATTTGCCATATTTCATAATCGAAATAGGCTGCAACAGCAAGCAATGTACGAATGGATTTTAGCATAGCTACTGGTGAAAAGGTATCCTGATAGTCAATGCCTTCACGTTGACTATAACCGTTTGCCACTAATCTAGCCTTGAATATCTCCACATTTCCATCTGTACCAATCTTTCTCTTGAAGATCTATTTACACCCAATAGGTACTATACCTTCTGGTGGATCTACCAAGGTCTAGAATTGGTTTAAGTGCATCAAGTCAATTTCTGACTTCATTGCCTCTAACCATTTCTCAGAGTCGATATCTGATATCGCCAAGATATAGGTTTTGGGATCATCACCATGAACCCCATTACCTATGAGGAACATTTCCTCTACATCCTCTAAAATAGTACCTAAGTACCTTTCAGGGGGATAGGAAATCCTTTTCGATCTATGAGGTGGAGGAGGTCGTGTATGGATTGGCTTAACCTGATTTTGTTCCATTTGGTCCTTAGCTCGTTGCTCTTGTGAGACTTTCTCATCGAGCTTGATCTGCTTTCCAATGCCGCTATCTTGAATAAACTATTTTAAGAAAGATGGCATGTTGACTCACAATTATATTGTGATCTTCTGGAATGTAGAAATAATATTCTAATGACTCTTTAGGATATCCTATGAATCGAGCTCTAAAGGACCTAAAGTCTAACTTGTCCGCTTGTTATCTTTTGACATGAGCCGGACAATCCCAAATTCTGAGATGACTCAAACTTGGTTTCTTACCATGCCATATCTCATACGGTGTGGTAGAAATGATTTTAAAAGAACCCTATTCAGTAAGTATATTGTAGTTAACAAACAGTATCCCCCAAAGAAAATTAGAGAGGTCTGTAAAGCTCATCATAGATCGGACCATATCTAATATGGTCTGATTCCTCCATTCTGAAATCCCGTTGAGTTGAGGTATTCCTGGTAGAGTCCATTGAGAGACTATGCCATTTTTCTTAAGATAGTCCAGGAATTTCTGACTAAGGTATTCACCTCCTCGATCTGATCGAAGAACCTTAATAAATTTTCCAATTTGCTTTTCTACTTCATGTCTGAATTCTTTGAACTTTTCAAATGCTTCAGACTTATGTCTCATAAGATACACATACCCATACCTTGATAAATTAATGGTAATGGTTATGAAGTAGACTAAATTGCCTCTAGCTGGCACATCGAATCGGCCGCACACATCTGTATGTACTAGGGCAAGAAGATCCGTGGCCCTTTCCCCATGTCCTACAAAAGGGAGCTTGGTCATTTTGCCATGAAGACAGGATTCACAAATTGGATATGACTCGAAAGTCAACAGACTCAATAGCTCAGTTTTCTCCAATTTGTTAACCCTATCTTCTACTATATGACCTAATCTTAGGTGCCATAGATACCTATCATTAAGACTATCCCTAAGACGTTTTGATTTTATGGCATTCACATGTTGCTCAAAGTTAAAAATAGATACATCAACATGTAACTGATAAAGACAATTAATAAGAAAACTATTTGCAATTTTATTTCTTTCATAAAGAATGTTACAATAGTCCTTAAGAAAACTAATTACAGCCTTCTAATGCAAGGTAAGAAATAGAAATCAAATTCCTGCTTGCTGTAAGCACATAATAACAGTCTTTTAATACTAAGTCTAAACCAGATGGTAGTCGAAGAGGGTATGTTCCCATGGCTACCGCAGTAACCTTTGCTCCATTTTCGACATGTAGGATCATCTCACCATCCCTCAGCCTCCTGCTATCCTCAAGACACTACATAAAAGTGCACAAGTGAGTACTAGAACCAGAGTCAAGCACTCAACTGGATGTAGAAGAAACCATAAGGTTAGACTCAATAATGAGCATACCTCTAGAAGAACCAGCCTCCTTCTTATTCTTCAGTGTGGCCAGGTATGTAGGACAGTTTCACTTCCAATGGCCATCATTATTGCAATGGAAACACTTTCCTTTGTCAGGGGCCTTCTTCTTCGACTCTGCCTTTTTCTTCTTTCCTCCTTCCATCTTTTGCTTATTCGCAGACTTCTTCTTCTTTTCAAAAGACTTTCTCTTGAAAGAAGTCCATTCCATAGCAAGTACTGAGCCTTTAGAACCTTTCATGGAAAGCTCAATGGTAACCAGCATGTTCATAAGTTCGGCCAAGGAGTTTTGAAGTTTACACATATGGTAGTTCATGATGAACTGCCCAAATGCATCAGTCAAGGATTGCAGAATTATGTCATTCTACAGATCCAAGTCCAACCTCACTCCAAGCTTCTCAAGCTCTTCCAAGTTCTTGATCATCATCAGACAATGATCTTGGACTAACTGCCCATTACGCATCTTAGCCTTGAACTGTCGTTTAGTGACTTGATACTTAGCTGTGCGACTCTGTTCACCAAACATCTCCTATAGGTGAGCCAACATTTTGCGAGCAGTTTTGATATCTTCATATTGACGCTGAAGCTCATCAGACATCGAGCCCAACATGTAGTATCTGGCCTTATTATCTTCGTCAATCCACTTATCCATAGACGCTCTCTGTTTAACGGATGGACGAGCTGGTAAGGTGGGAGGGTCCTAGTCTAATACATGAGTTAACTTGGAATCCAAAATGATTTTGAAGTTCTGGAGCCAATCCTTGTAATTTGGTTCGGTCAGTCTATGGGTGTCCAGGATTCGTGCTAGTAGGTTGGATGCAAACATTTTCCTATAGAGAGTCAAAGTTTCTAGTTAGATATTGTAATTAAGACTTAACAAATTTGTTTAGGAATTTTATTTTTAAATAAATTAGCTCTCACTATTTTCTCGGATCCCTACACTTTCTCTGTAAAGATGCAAAAGTCTCCATGATTACTGATTTCTAGTGGGTGATGCGGTCCCACTGACTTACTCATCACCTCACCTAACAGTTATTATGATGGATTAGCCAATGGGTGAATAACTCTTGTTCAATGATTCTCTAATCATGGTGCACCCAAACTTGGTCTCTAATTCATGAATCTCATCATGTCTGGAATATTGATCCACTCCTTAGTTAAGTCAAACCCACCATTTGCACAGACTGGATTCCTAATTAGGTCTCTCACCGTATCCAAAATATTGATCCCAATTCATCCTCCAGCCTGTAGCATCCAATGCCTAATAGACATGGTTGTGTCTTCTCGGTACAATTGAGTCACTGTAATCAGCCAAGAACAATCAACCCCGAGAAGGACCCGCACATCTACAATGGTAGAAGACCTTAGACTTAATCTTTTCTTAGGGAGATTTGATTTAGATCTCATTAAACTAGACTTGACATAGTCATAACTATTATGACTAACCTAGTGGCATGGGTTAGCTTGGATTATTGACCACCTCAGATCAGAACTGAGTCAACAAACATGGCCAAATAAGTGAGATCAGTGGAAGGGATATGCCATTAACTCGATAAGAATGCATTCGAGTTGAGTATCTTCCAATTAAAAATCAGTCGGTCGTATCTACCAAACTTACCTTAGACACCAAAATATGTAAATAAGATCCTAGGGTTTCAGGATCTAGGATTTTGCAGAAAGTAAGTTTTCAATTTCTGATTAAGGACAAATGCGCAGCATCCCTACACATCATAAGAACATCCCATCGAATGGGAGGAGAGGGTATTTAAGCCCTACTTTGTTCTTATAACCGGACGGCCAAGGGGAACGCCTTAATTAGAAAAACAACTAATCTATAAAAACTAATTAGATCTAAGCATATATCTCATATAAAAAAATAGATCTAATTAAAACATGTTTTGTATATATTATGCATGCATGTTTTTTAGATTTAAATTATCTCATAATCATCTAAAAAATTAAATTTAAATTTGATCTTATCAAATAAAATTTAATCTAGACCTATTTGCAGAACTATTCTACAACTTGTCTAAACATGCAACTATCATATCTCATATGAATAAATTAAATTTAATTTATTTTTTATTTTTAAATATGATTATAATATTTATAATATCAAAAATAAATAAATAAATAGATCTAAAAATTATATTTAATCAAATAAAAAATATGATTATACTAGACTACACAGAATAATTCTATACCTAGTCTAGTTATGTATCTCATACATATTAGATCTAGATTAATTTTTTTTTATTTTTTATTTTTCTAATTTTAGATCTAATCATATCTCATATGATATCTAAAATTACTAATTAAGTAGATTAAATTTGATCTAAAAAAAATTTTATAAGAACCTGGCTCTGATACCAGGTGAAGAGAAATCCTAATTTCCTGGGGTCAGGTTCGTTCAGATCTGATTGGATCGAAAGGCATATTTCAAAAATCATCTCTTAGATCCTAATTAGATCTGACACATTTTATATCTAATTTTATGATCTGATAAAAAAAATAAAACTAAATTAATTTTAAATTAATTTTACCTTGATTCTGGGTAATCTAATTAGCCATTGATGATCCTGCCGAAGTCCTGAGGTTCTGGATCTAGCCATGCAAGCACTTGGCCTCTACCAATATCCACTCAAATTGAATCTGGAGATCTTCTCCTTCTTTTTCTTTTCTCCAAAAATTAGATCTAGATCTGATTTGGAGAATCTTCAAAACTTCTTCTGAAAATCACCCATCGTCTCTACAGCAGTGCTGCCTTCTTCCTTTTTCGTCAGCCTTTCCTTGCCTGACTCGCACTAATCTGAAGGCCCAACTTCCTTGGGCATGGAGAAGAGGGAGAGGGCCAGATAGTGACATAGAGAAGGGACAGGGGCAGCCTTGGGGCATGGCTTGGAAGAGGAGTTCTTAAAAGTGGGCGCAGATAGGGTCTTTTTATAGACTCTGCTGTGCCATGCAGTGCTGCATCACCCCAGCCAATCACGTTGCTTCGTGCAATCAGATCTAAATCTAATTGGTGGGATGACATCATTTGATCCAGTTAGATGAGAGACCCATAGGTTCATTCTTAGATGGCGCCTAAGACTGGTCAAAGTAGGTACCCAAAGGCCACCTAAGTAGAAACCAAGAAGCAACCTAGAGTCCCATCCATATGGGACTCCAGCGTCCCTATCCATGGGCGCATGCCATCCTAGGCATGCACCCCCTTCTTTCTAATTTTTAGAGAGGGGACAAGCCTCTATCTGCTCTCCAATAAGTGCATGACACATGGGCAGATGTCCAAGGATCAAAGGTCAACGTTTGACCAAGTCAAAGTACAAGAATTAGCAGGTGACGGAAAATGGCAGGTATTGTTTCAAATTTATCTCATAAATTAAGACAACCCTTTTCTGACTTGGACAAGCTCTAGTCAGATCAGGTAAAGGTATCTGAGTGAGCACAAACTCATTTGGCTCAGTCGAGACAACTTTTATGATAGAAAAAGAAGAATGTTAGGCTTAATCGTGTGCTAGCATGATTTTCTTGAACCTAATTAAATCTTATTCAAATCAATTGAACTGGGTTAGTCCAATTGATGATATCCAGATCTAAATCCTTATTTGTGTGATCCAGTTAGATTCAGTTCTATATGGTAATGGGAGATATCATGATCTCCATCATCAACATCATAAAAACTCCTTTCGATGGATCAGAACTCTTCTAATTTAGACAACTTAGAATGATCGATCATCTAAATCATTCGAATTGCTTCCAAAATCTATCGATGATACCTAGCAGCATATGGTGGCAACCCATCAAAACTAAAAATGAACCTCTTGGTGCAGCTACTTGTGTGATTAAGTTCTTCTATCTTGAGCCTCGATCAAATTAGGGTTAAGGTGAACTCGTCAAACCCTAATTTCTATCATATGATTTAATCATTTGATTCAAGTCCGATGTGAAAATCTTAATAGAAACTCTTTCTATTATTTTACTCTCTGCCATGGCCATGGGCTTATAGACTTGATTCTCATGATCATCATAGGGCTGCTCCTCATCCATCGAGGTAGATAGATTCCATCTTGGTGCAATCCAATTCCTACAATGAACATACACCTCAGGGTTCTGAATGGCTAGGAGACCGAGTCATGGTGTAGTCAAACTATAACACCCTCAAGGTGAACTGCCGATGCACCTCAGGTCAAAGAACCAGACACACTACTGCAGCATCGAGTCAGTCATTGACGAGAAGGTAGACTTTCTTATGACTACTCAAGGTAGTCACGCTCAGTATCCTCGTTCTCTAACGAGTACCTGTACTCTCGCTTTGGTGTCTCTACAACATAGACTCAAGACTCATCTACTACAAAGAAGCGATTGAACACTAACCTTCTGGATCAATCACCATCCTCATGATGATCCTACGGTCAGGAGCATTTTATGAGTTCATAATGAAAATTCTTATCTTAAATTTTCAACTCTTGAAAATAAGAATTAACATTACCATTAACTCAAAGGATGTATCATAGACACTAAATACACTTATGTGATAGAAAATAACCCATGTTATTATTTATAGTCAAAATTATAATTTTGCCTCTAGAAGTGTATTACAAGTGTCAGCCAATTCTGGCTTCTAGGGCACACATATCTAACATCCGTAACATGATATCAGTGCTTGTGATGTCAAGGATGATTGGTGTTCAAGTGATATCATGGGTTTACAATTTGGTATCAGAGCTAGATGATGCCTAGAATGTTGTGGACGGCAATAAGAATTTCCATAGGATGCAATCAGAATGCATTGTGACTGCCAGAGTGCTTTGTTGCTCACATAGAACTCTATGTATCATGCGAGGACCAAGCACATTGATATCAGATACCATAGAATCAGAGAGCTAGTGGAGGATGGTGAAGTGGAGCTGGTGAAGGTTCACACCAAAAAAAATCTAGCTGATGGGCTCATAAAGGTACTTTCATAGAATAGCTTTTATAATTGCATGGTACTGATGGAGTTATCGGATAGAGCTGAGTTCACAAGAACTTGGGAGCACCAAGGTGAAGATTGTGAGCTCAGGTATGGTACTCTCAAGCCTTGAAAGCATATAGAAAGAAAGCAAGGAGCGAATGGAATCAACCATTGAAAAGCTTCAGCAAATGCTTTAGAAAAGCTGGCTTGGATCCTATCAAAAGAGCCAATCCGAGCTGCAAAAGAGCCAACTCGAGCTGAAGATAAGCCAACCCAAATTCTGAGAGAGCTAGCTTGAGCAGAAGTCTAGAAAGCATATTTGGTTGATACGCTGGAAGAGCTGGCTTGATTCATGCTAGAGCCAGTCCGAGTAGAAGCCGAGCTAGCTCGAATCCTAAAAGAGCTAGCCTGAGTAGTAGAATAGAGAATGGTGATTCGATTTCTCGCAAGAGACATCACCATCGAGCCGACCTGGTTGCTGACCGAGCCGGCTTGAGCTATGAACAGAACATAATGTGATTTCTGTTTTGGCCTAGGATTGGTTTAATCCTAGGAACTTAGGACCTTAGTTTGTAAGGTTCCAAGAGGGCTAACCTATGGATTGGACTGGAATTTGTCCAATGGGTGTGTGCATGGGAGACATGGTTGTATATGGACTTGGAGAGTGAATCACATTAGGTTAGCTAGGAGAGTTTTTTAGGTTGAATTTTATTTGACCAGGTATTTATACTCTGTACTAAGTTTTGTAAACTAAGCATGGAATCAATAGAAGCCTTTTCTTTCTGAAATCTTTCTTCCTCTCTCATTCTCTCCCCTTTCTCCATGCCCTAGGATTTGCTAGGGTTTCAATAGAATGGCCATCCCTTTTCTTGGATCCTTGTTACAATTTCAACAATCATTGGGTAGCAAGGATTATTCTCAATAGATTGATATCAGAGCAGCTATCTAGAACAATAAAGTCCTCTCTCTTAGATGTAAAAGCTTTGAAAATTTCATGGCTTAACTTCTTTTAAATAGAGAGTTAGAGAAGAGTCCCGGTCTAAGTCAAACATCTAGATAGAGTATCCAAATAGGACAAGGATTGGGACACCTAACTCTTAGACACCTCCTATCCTTTTTATGGCATGAATTCTCAAGAAGTGGTACATAATTCTTCCTCTTTCTTCCATGAAAAGATCAGAAAAAAAATCACAAAAGATGGCACCACAAAAGGATAAGAAAAGTTATGTTGACAAACTCTATTTGATAGAGTCCTAAGTCCAAACAACTTATTTGTTTTGACCTAGTCTTCAACTAATTTCCTTCCAAAAATCATAGAGGGCATAGGAGCGTGTGAACACTCTCTAGCCATGAGTGGTTCCACACAAAAAATCAAGGGAATGGGCATGGGAAGCAAGGTGGCACAAGGAGAAAGAGTCCCAGTTAGACTAGGACTCCATGTTTTGTCTTGGTCCAAACAATTTTTGAACCTAATTAATTCAAAACTTGTGCAACCTAATTTGAGACGATCATAATCCAACTAAGAGCCCAATTAAATCAAACTTAAATTTGATTTAATTTTTAATTAAATTAAAAATTAGGTGCACTCAAATCCTAATTGAACAGAAACTTGTTCTTTCTTGCAATTGGCTTATCCAATAAACCAATTAGACTTGATCTAATCAAGCCCAAACCAAATCTAATTGAATATTGTTCAATTAGACTTCATCTTAGCCCTTTAGCTCAATTAGATTGATCCAATTAGCAATCTAATTGCTAATCGATCTTTCTGTAACACTTGCACTAGGTCAAACATCAATCGTATTGATTGTTTAATCCTAAAATAATTCTCAATCATTGATCAACCATCCGATCAGATCGAGATCTCTAATGTATGTGATTTCAAAGATTTGAATCTAATCCAGTAGCACCAAAATAAATTCTTATACCAATCAAAGTGACTATCTAGCAATGGTACCTGATAGTTGAATAGGTCGAATGTGTAAAGCAACACTCTTAGAACCCATATAGATATGGTTTCCATATAATTCATCCTCTTGACCTAAATGCTTATAGAATAACTTAGAATTTAACTATCAACCCCGATTAAGTCATCCACATTATATTTTAAAATATCAAATCTATCATATGGATTATCCTGACCAAGATTTTGCTAAATTAAAATACAGTGATGTATTATCTCCAAACTCTTTACAGTGATCAATCCCATCTTAATCACTCACCGACTTCACAAGTACTTGACTGTGCCTAGAAACCTTCCATCACTAAATTAAAAATTTAAGTAGTCCAACACCAAAGCACAATGAGTTGCTTGTAAGCCACCGTGGTGATCTCAAGTCTAAGGGATACTTACACCCATATCCCATCAGAGCAATTTTTGACAATAGAATGCTCTAGAGCTAGTCATGTTCCATGATGATGTACCCCTTTATCTCATCTGTATGCCATACTAGTGTCTCTACACTCCTTGGTTAAGAGGACAATCAATCCATATGGCACACAGTGACCTACACTTGATAAACATTATCGTCCTAATTAACAACGTATCATTTGATCATAAATAGTTTAAGGACTAATCAATAAATTTTTTCTTTATCGAATCTAAATAGTCCTAAGGACTTCATCACAATAGAAGAGTTCATTAGAATATATAGAATTTATGATAAAAAATACCAAAATAAATATTTTATTCATTAATAAATCATTTACATTTACAAAGTTAGCACAACCGTCAACAAGCTGACAATTGACTTTGGAATATATTTTTTAATAAATAATAATTTAATTATAAATTAATCTTTTTTTAATTAATTATATTAGATTAATTAACAATCTCATTGATAATTGAACCTTTCAATGATTCATAATCATTAATCTACCACTTGATCGGATCGAAACTTCTATATGTGTGACCCCATAGGTTCGAATACTAAGTTGGTAACATAGGAACAAGTTTTCTTTACCAATTAAAATGACCATCAAGCCATGGCACCCAATGATCGGATAGAGTCGAATATAGCAAAATAACATTCATAACCTATTGGAATATGGTTACCATATAATTCATCCCTTTGACTAATAGTGCTTAGAAAAATATCAGAGTTAACTGTCAACTCTTAATCAGTAATCCTTAAAGTGTCTCAACCTACTCAATCCTATGACTCTCACATGGATTATCCTGGCCAAGATTTTGCTAAATTGAAATACATTGAGATATTTTCTCTAATTTTACTTGAAGTGGTAAATTTTCATCTTGATTTATGCACTGACTTAATAAGTAATTGACTGTACCCAAAAACCTTCCATCATTGAATTAAAAATTTAGATAATCCAGTACCAAAGTATAATGAGTTGCTTGCAAGTCACCGTAGTGATCTCAGATTGATGGGACACTTATACCCATATTTCCTTAGGTAACACTCTTTATAGTAGAGTGTTCTAAAATGATCACGTTCAGTGTAGATCATATCAAGTATAGGTCATTATGTGTTCTAAAATGATCGCGTTCATTTTTAGATCTACGATTTTGTTGGAAAATATGTTCTAAAGTCAATCATCAGTCTATTGACAATTAAGCTACAATATATCTATAATTGATCATTAATAAATAAAATATATTTTTAGCATTTTTTTCATCATACAGTATTCATCTTCTAATGACCTCTATTATTGTGATGAAGTTCTTAGGACTATTTAGCTTTGGTAAAGAGAGAATTTATTGATTAGTCCTTAAATCTATTCACGATCAAATGATAGACTGTTAATTAGGACGACAGTGTCTATTGAGTATAGATCGTTGTATGCTATATAGGTTGGTTGTCCTCTTAACCAAGGAGTATGGCGACACTGGTATGGCATATAGGTGAGATGTATGGGTACATCATCATTGAACAGACCAACTTTAGAGCATTCTGCTTTCGAGAATATCTTTGATGGTATATAAGTATAAGTATTCCTTAGACCTGAGATCACCTCAGTGACTTGCAAGCAACTCACTATGCTTTAGTACCGGACTAACTAAATTTCTAATTCAGTAACGAAAGGCTTCTGGGCATAGTCAAGTACTTGCAAAGTTAGAGTGTGATCAAGATAAAATTGACTACTCCAAGAGTTGGAGAAAAATGTATCACTATATTTCATTATAACAAAACCTTGGCCAGGATAATCCATCAGATGAATTTGATATTTTGAAATACAATGTGGACAACCTTATTAGAGTTGATAGTTTAACTCTGATGTGTCCTATGAGCATTTTGGTCAAGAGAATGAATTATATGAAAACTATATCCACATGGGTTCTAAGGATGTTGTTCTACACATTCGACATATCCGACCGTCGGGTACCATTGCTAGATGAGCACTTTGATTAGTACAAAAATTTATTCATATACTATCAGCTTAGGTTCAGACCTATGAGGTCATACACATTAGAGTTTATAATTTAATCGAATGGTTGATCACCAATTAAGAATCGTTCTAGGGTTAAACGATCAATACGATTGATGTTTAACCTAGTGCAAGTGTTGTAAAATGATTGATTAGCAATTAGATTGTTAATTGACTTAATTTGATTAAGCCAAAGAATTAAGATTAAGTCTAATTAAATATAATTTAATTAAATTTAGTTTGGACTTGATTGGATCAAGTTCAATTAGTTTATTGGATAAGCCAAGTGCAAGGAATAACTGGTCCTAATTCAACTAGGACTTGGACCAACCCAATTTTCTAATTTGATTAGAAAATTAAATTAAAATTCAATTAAATTTAATCTAATTTAATTAAGTTTTTAATTAGTTTAGAATTTAATTTAATTAGATTAAATTAATTTTGATTTGATTTGGTTTGAGAAACCATGTTGGACCAAGTCAAAATAAGAATCCTAGTAAGACTAGAAACTTCCCTCCTTGCGCCACCTTAGTCCCAACGCCCACCCTTCATGCCCCCTTTGATTTTTCATGAACTCTCCATGCCCAAGAGAAGCCCACAATGTCCCAAAGTCCTCCTCTTCCTTTCTTACATGGTAAATTAAGTATGGACCAAGTCAAAGTAAGAATTGGTTTTGATTTCAAATTTTATGATATAGAATTTTAGGAAACCAAAACTCTTCCTATAGTGCACCAATTCCACCCATATTTTTTGGGGGATTTTCATGGCTTTTAGAGGTGTTTTTTTATGATAAAATGTGGTGGTCTATAGTAGAAAAGGAGGGGGCACCCAAGAGTTGGGTGCCCCTTGTCTTGCCCAATTTGGACATTCCTTGTCTAGGTATTTGACCTAGACAAGGACTCATCTATATCTCTCTATATAGGATGAATTTTGCACTAATTTTTGGATATATTATAGACCATTGGGTGATCTTTGGTATGTATGAAAATTATAGAGAAATAGTATTGGGGCATGGTGATTTCATAGACACCAATCTAGGTGTCTAGGTGAGAGAACAAAGAAGAAGAAGAAGGGTTCTTCTTCTAGAATTTTTTCTTTGATCTCTTCCTCCTTCTTTAGAGATTTTTGAGAGATGTCTTAGGTTCAAAATCTCTTCTCCTTCCTTTTAAAAATTAGAGAGTCCAAGATTTGAAAATGATGGTTCTAGATCAATCATTAAAGAAGGATCAGCACAGTACTAGCATACTGTGCTGATTTCCTACATAGTACTTCTGATCGTGGTTCGTGGACTCGTGTGGATGACTCCTAGAGGCTGGATGCATGTGCAGCTTGCAACATCATCCTCAAGTCTAGATTAGTAAGTTAGAATTTCTAACTTGCACAAATAATAGATTTGATCTATTATTTTCATACCTGCATTAGATGTAGTGTATATACATGTTGTTGTGATCAACATGTTTTAGTTTCTTCTTTAGATTTTAATTTATGATTTAATAACATACTATGATCATGTAATAGATCTTAGATCTAGGATATTTTCTAAAATTTAAAATTAATTTTGATTAATTTTAGTCTTTCACTACCTGATCTTGTAAAGTTTCAAGATCTAGTCCTGAAAACCTAAATCTGATTCTATCAATAGGTATCAGAGCCAAGATTTTTCATTACATGATTATTTGAGCATGTTTAAATTATTTCTTAGATTATATTTAATTTATAATCTAATTATTAAATCTAAAATTAAAATTTTTGATCACACAAACTGCTATAAGGTTGTCCTGCTGTAAGGTTTACCCTTTACAATGGAATGATTATCCTAGTTCATGTTGATCTACTTCTAATTATTAATTTATTAGATTTGATCTAATTTTATTTATGATTTAATATATTTAAAATAGTTTTATATCTAAAAATAAAATTTTTAGATTGCAAGGACTGCTATAAGGTTGTCCTGTTGTAATGTTTATCCCTTATAGTGGAAAGATTGTCCTAGTACATGCTGATCTAAAATATTGATCATAAAATTTTAGATTAGATCTAAAAAATTTTATAATCTAATTAAAAATATTTTAATCTAATTTTAATCATCATAAATATATTAGATTTGATCTAAGATAATTTACGATTGATTATAGTTGAAATTAATTCAATTACATGAACATGTTTAGATTAGATCTAAAGTAGTTTCATGCTTATTTTACTTGCATATTAATTATGAATCAAATATACAACTTGGTTGATAGAACCATATTATAAAAATATTTTACAAATATAAAAATTATTTTTGAAAAGTCGAACCCCAATCCTCAACCCAAAACTTAATTAAGAATTAAGAAGTTATTTGATTAGAATCTAGGATTGTGAATTGAAGATCCTAAGACCCAAATCATAACACATTGGATTAAATGGGTTAGTAGAGATTAGATCCATTAATTGTGTTAGACCTAGGGTTAGATTAAAAAATGGACATAATTAAAGAATTGACTAAATCTAATCAATTGTTGTCTTAGATTATGTCAAGAATTCTTTAGATCAATTACAATAGTTGTAGTTGGTCAAGTCCATGTCTTTAATGAGACCAAAGATGGACTTGATTCTTGGCTATGCGGTCCAGCATGAACTATTAGGTTGATCTAATTAAAACTAATTAAACCAGTTGGTGTTTAAGATAAATCAGATCGGTGGTCTTTAATTGGTAGCCTGCTTATCTGGCCATTTTTGATGGTGTCTAAGGCTAGCTTTGGCAGACCCTCCCACTAATCAAACTTATCTGGCCTCTTGATGAAATTATGTTTTGATCGGATCATTTGACTATTCGAGCTGACCTATGTCAGCTAGGTAAATCAGTTTGACTGATTTAGGTGCTCCTAGACCAGATTATTAATGGTCTCCCTTAAGCTGACTTGGTGAAGTTAGTGAAAGAATCATGATAAGCTGGTTCATCTGATCTTTCCTCATCTTCAAATTAAATCCTCTAAAATTATTAGATCCCTAAAATGAGATAGTTATTATGATAACTAGATATAGCCACCCATTAAAGTTGGTGATAATGGGTCCATTAGTTGGATAATCATTGGAGGCCCAAAGGCCTGGTGTTTAGGCTAATGAAATTATTATTCATTATGTGATTTCGTAGCTACATCTTTCTAAATGATGGTTTGGTTGGCCAACCAAAGTTGGGCCTAATCATTTGTTGGTCTGATGGGCCAAGTATGGTCATGTTAATAGTTGGACCTAACTGGACCTTTTCAGTGGAGGCCAAAGCCTACTAATTAGGGACTGAGACAAAATTTAATTACTAAAAATTATTTGGAGAAATAATTGATTATGATCCTATCCTTAGATGTATATGGATTGGCCAACCAAAGTTGGGCTCGTGTGCAGTCTATGTAGATTCTAGTATCCACTAAGGAATTAGGATAATTCTTTGAATTAGAGGTAGAGGCTATCAATTCGAATAAAATAATAGAAGAATCTTATGATTAAAGTCCAAATCTTTAGATTTATTGAATCAATTACTAATTAGGTTATGAATTTTCTTCGTGCAGATATGGCCAATTTTCTATCGCTTCGATCATTATTGGACAATGATAAATTGGTAGGACCCAACTTCGGTAGTTGGTATTGAAAGTTGAAAATTATCCTGGAGCATGAATGAATCCTATATGTATTGACGGATCCTACACCTAAGAAGCCAGCTACCAATGCATGTGGAACAATCAGAGATACTTACTAGAAGTGACTTAATGATCGAACCATGGTGCGCTACATTTTGCTGGCTACTATGAGTGATGAGTTCAATCGCAAATTTGAGATAACTCAGCCAAAGGACATGCTTCAAGTATTGGAGGATTCCTTTGGCACACCCGATGACGTGGAGAGAGACAAGACTAGTTGTGCCATCTTCAACGCCAGGATGCACGATGGTGCCTCTGTCACTAATCTTGTATTATACATGATCGAGCTAATAGAGTGATTGAGCAAGCTTGGCTCTCCTTTGCATAAATAGCTTGGGAAGGATGCAATATTGAACTCGTTATCCAAGTCTTTTCTCTCATTCCTTACTCATTTTAGAATGACAAAATCTGAAGTAGACTACCATGGGTTATTGGGGTTGCTTCAGAACTTTGAGAAGGATCACCAACTCCACAAGGAGTCGGTGAACATAGTGGGAGGTTCGTCTTCTGGTTCTCGATCCTTTAGGAAAGAAAAGAAGAACAAGAAGAAGAAAGCTAAGAAGGTGCAAGTTTAGGCTGGGACATCTGTGCAGGATCAAACCAGAAAAATCAAGCCTGATAAGAGTCTAGCTGAATGCTTCTTTTGCAAGAAGCGGGGGCACTGAAAGAGAAACTATCATCAGTACATTGCCTTCCTGGATCCAAATAGGTAGAAAAAGATGCAAGCTATTACTGGGCAAGGTATTTCTATGATAACTCCTTGCAATTTCTCTATTTGTGATATTACTGATTGGGTATTGAATATCGATAGCCCTTATCATATTTGCAATTCATTGCAAGGGTTGCGGTCAGTAGAAGATTCGAGCAAGGTGAAAGATTCCTGAACGTTGGAGATGGAAGACCAGTTTCAGTTCTAGCTTTAGAAATTTTGAAACTTATATTTGAATCTCATACCATTGTTCTTAGTGATTGTCATTTCTGTCCTAGTTTCTTTTTAAATATCATTTCTGTAGGCCTTTTGGCTATGAACAATTATGAAATTTCAATAAAGAAATGAGTTTGAATGTCATTGTAAATGATGTTACTGCTTTCTGTGGACAATTGAACAAATGGTGTATATATGTTATCATAATATATTAATGTAGTCAATTCTACTAGCAAGCATCCTAGATTAGATAGTGTATCAGATATCTACTTATGGCATTGTAAGCTAGGTCATATAAATAAGAACAGGATAAATAGGTTGACTCAAGAGGGAATCCTCGAAGTTAATGATTGTGAATCACTTCCAATCTATGAGTCATGTCTACTTGGTAAAATGACCAAGCACCTTTTACTGAAAAAGATGAGAGAGCCAATGAGCTCTTAGGTTTAGTATATACTGATGTATGTGGACCAATGAGCACAAATGCCAGAGGTGGATCTATCTACTTCATCACTTTCATAGATGATCTATCCAGATATGGATGTCTATTTGATAAAACATAAGTCAGATTCTTTTGAAATATTCAAATAATTCTAAAGTGAAGTAGAAAAATAAACTGGGAAGAGTATTAAAACTTTTCGATCTGATCGAGGAGGAGAATACCTTTCTAGTGATTTTCTCACGTATCTAGGAGAGAATGAAATTCTCTCCCAATGGACTCCTCCTTAAACACCACAGCATAATGGTGTATCTAAAAGGAGGAATTGGACTCTGTTAGACATGGTCCGATCCATGATGGGATTTGCCAGCTTGCCGATATCCTTCTGGGGATATGCACTCAAACCGACTTGTTATCTATTAAATAGGATTCCAAGTAAGTCTGTAGTAAAATCCCATATGAGATATGGATAGGGTGTAAGCCAGCACTTTCACACCTTAGAGTTTAGGGGTGCCCGACTTATGTCAAATGGTTAGTTATAGACAAACTTGGACCTAGGTCTAATAAGTATACATTTATAGGATACCCAAAAGAGATCAAAGAATATTATTTCTTCCATGCTGATGAACAAAAGGTGTTCATCGGCCTTAAGGCAATCTTTTTGGAGGAGTTCCTTGGTGAAAAAACTGTTGCCTCTAAGGTTAAACTTGATGAAGTTCAACAGATAGAAAGTCTGACATAGAATGTTGAACCTAAGTCAAATTTGATCAGATCAAATCCGAAGTCTAGTGAACCCACACCATTAAGGCGATCCGGTAGAGTACCGCACCATCCGAACAGATACTATGGATTCTTGGTCAAGGATGGCGATCCCATCGAACTCGATGAGAACGATGAGGACCCAATCACTTATATGGATGTGATGTAGAGATTCGACTCTGAAAAATGGCTAGAAGCCATGAGATCCAAAATGGATTCCACGAAGGTCAATGATGTATGGATATTAGTTGACCAATCTGAAAGGGTTAAACCCATTGGGTGTAAATGGGTATTCAAAAGAAAAAAAGACACAGACAAAAAGGTGAAGATCTATAAAGCCCATCTGGTTGTCAAGGGATATCGTCAATGTCATGGTACTGACTATGATGAGACATTCTCCCCAATGGCAATGCTCAAATTCATTCTAATAATGTTTGTAATAGCTGTCCACCTGGACTATAAAATCTGACAGATGGATGTGAAGACGGCTTTCTTAAATGAAGAGCTAACTGAAGAGTTGTATATGATACAATCTGAGAGGTTCATATCCATAAATGAGTCCAAGGTGCGCAGGCTTCAGAGATCCATTTATGGATTAAAGCAAGCATCTCAGAGTTGGAACATAAATTTTGATAAAGTGATTAAAATATTTGGCTTCATTAAGAATGGAGAAGAACCCTGCATTTACAAATGGACAAATGGTCCAGCAGTGGTATTCCTTATTTTGTACGTGAATGATATTCTATTAATTGAAAATGACATCCTCACACTACAAGGAATAAAAGTCTGGTTGTCATCAGAGTTCTCCATGAAGGACTTGGATGAACCATCCTACATCCTAGGGATGAAGATCTATAGGGATAGATCTAAAAGAATGCTTGGTATATCCTAGTCCACGTACATAGAAACTCTGCTGAAGAGGTTCAGCATGGAGAATTCCAAAAAAGGGTATCTTCCGATAGGCCAAGGAATTTCCCTCTCTAAGAAGGATTGTCCGACAACTCCTGAAGAGAGAAAGCGTATGAGTAGAATTCCATATACTTCGATAGTGGGATCTATTATGTATGCAATGACATGTACGAGATCAGACGTGGCATACTCACTAGGAGTAGTGAGTAGATACCAGTCTAATCTTAGAGAAAATCACTGAAAGGTGGTTAAAACCATCCTTAAGCATTTTAGAAATACTAAGGACCAATGGTTGATTTATGGTGAGTCAGATTTGAAGCTTATGGGGTTGACAGACTCCAACTTTCAATCTGACCATGATGACAGTAAAAGTGTGTCGGGGTATATCTTTACTCTAAATAGTAGAGCCATCTGCTGGAAAAGTTTCAAGCAGCATACAGTGGCTGACTCTATTTGCGAAGTAGAGTACATGGCAGCATCAGATGCAGCAAAGAAAGCTATGTGGCTGAGAAAGTTCATCATCGAGCTTGGAGTAGCATCCTCTATTGATAGTCCAGTCCTGCTCTACTGCAACAGCACTGGCGCCATAGCTCAAGCAAAGGAACCGAAGGCACACCAACGGATAAAGCACATTCTACACTGCTTTCATTTGGTCTGTGAGATCATGGATCATGATGACGTTGATCTTTAGAAGATCGATGGAAAGGAGAACCTAGCCGACCCCTTCACTAAAGCCCTGGCAATCAAGGAGTTCGATAACCATAAGTCGAAGATAGGTATTAGATATTGTGTTGAGTGGCTTTAGGATAAGTGGGAGTTGTTGAGAATTATGTCCCAAAGCCAATCCTCAGTCTGTTGATGGTTGAGATATTGTAATTAATTTATTAATTAATAAAAAATATTTTGGCATCTTTTTTTCATCATAAATTTACATCTTCTAATGAACTCCATTGTTGTGATGAAGTCCTTAGGACTATTTAGTTTTGATAAAGAGAGAATTTATCGATTAGCCCTTAAATTTATTCACGACCAAATGATAGGCTATTAATTAGGACGACAGCGTCGATCGAGCATAGATCGCTATATGCCATATAGGTTGGTTGTCCTCTTAATCAAGGAGTGTGAAGACACTGATATGGCATACAGGTGAGATATATGGGTACATCGTTATTGAACGTGACCAACTCTAGAGTATTCTGCTATCAAAAATATCTCTGATGGGATATAGGTATAAGTATTCCTTAAACCTGAGATCACCTCAGTGACTTGCAAGCAACTCACTATGCTTTAGTACCAGACTAACTGAATTTCTAATTTAGCAACAGAAGGCTTCTGGGCACAGTCAAGTACTTAAGAAATCGGAGTGTGATCAAGATGAAATTGACCACTCCAAGAGTTGGAGAAGAATGTATCACTGTATTTCAATATAACAAAATCTTTGCCAGGGTAATCCATCAGATGAATTTGATATTTTGAAATACAATGTGGACAACCTTGATCAGAGTTGACAGTTAAACTCTGAGGTGTCCTATGAGGATTGTGGTCAAGGCGATGAATTATATGGAAACTATATTCGCATGGGTTCTAAGGATGGTGTTCTATACCTTTCGACCTATCCGATCGTTGGGTATCATTGCTAGATGATCACTTTGATTGGTGTGTGGCTGAGAAAGTTTATCACTGAGCTTGAAGTAGCACCATCCCTAGACGGTCCAATCTTGCCCTACTGCGATAATACTGGTGCCATAGCTCAGGCGAAGGAACCAAAGACACACTAGCGGACGAAGCACATCTTGTGCCACTTCCACCTGATCTGAAAGATCGTGGATTGAGGTGACGTTGACCTTCAGAAGATCAACAGAAAGGAGAATCTAGCCGACCTCTTCACTACGACCCTAGTGATAAAGAAGATCGATAACCATAAGTCGAAGATGGGTATTAGATACTATGTCGAGTGGCTTTAGGACAAGTGGGAGTGGTTAGGAAATGTGTCCCAACGCCAATTGTCAGCCTGTTGATGGTTGAGCTACATTGTATCTATAACTAATTTATTAATAAATAAAATATATTTTTGACATTTTTCTCATCATAAAGTATTCATTTTCTAATGAACTCCATTATTGTGATGAAGTCCTTAGTACTATTTAGCTTCGATAAAGAGAGAAATTATTGATTAGTCCTTAAATCTATTCACGACCAAATGATAGGTTGTTAATTAGGATGACAGTGTCTATCGAGCTTAAGTCACTATATGCTATATAGGTTAGTTGTCCTCTTAACCAAGGAGTGTGGAGATACTGGTATGACATACAGATGAGATATATGGGTATATCATCATTGAACGTGACCAACTCTAGAGCATTCTATTATCGAGAATATCTTTGATGGGATACAGGTATAAGTATCCCTTAGACCTGAGATCACCTCAGTAACTTGCAACCAACTCACTATGCTTTGGTACCAGACAAACTACATTTCTAATTCAATAACAGAAGGCTTCTGGGCACAATCAAGTACTTGCAAAGTTAAAGTGTGATCAAGATGGAATTGACCACTCCAAGAGTTGGAGAAAAATGTATCTCTATATTTCAATATGGCAAAATCTTGGCCAGGATAATCCATTAGATGGATTTGATATTTTAAAATACAATATGGACAACCTTATCAGAGTTGACAGTTGAACTCTGAGGTGTCTTACAAGTATTTTGGTCAAGGGGATAAATTATATAGAAACTATATCCATATGAGTTCTAAGGATGTTGTTCTGCACATTCGACCTATCTGATTGTCGGGTACCATTGCTAGATGGTCACTCCAATTAGTATAAAAATTTATTTTTATGCTACCAGCTTAGGTTTGGACCTATAAGGTCGCACACATTAGAGTTCATGATCCGATCAGATGGTCGATCAACAATTAAGAATCATTCTAGGGTTAAACGATCAATACGATAGATGTTTAACCTAGTGCAAGTATTGTAGGAGAATCGATTAGCAATTAGATTACTAATTAGCTTATTTTGATTAAGCCAAAGAGCAAAGATTAAGTCTAATTAAAAATTATTTAATTAAATTTAGTTTGGGCTTGATTAGATCAAATCCAATTGGTTTATTGGATAAGCCAAGTGCAAGGAAGAACTAGTCCTAGTTCAACTAGGACTTGGGTCAACCCAATTTTTTAATTTGATTAAAAAATTAAATTAAAATTAAATTAAATTTAATATAATTTAATTAGATTCTTAATTAGTTTAGAAACTAATTTAATTAGGTTGAATTAATTCTGGTTTGATTTGGTTTAAGAAATCATGTTGGACCAAGTCAAAACAAGAATCCTAGTAAGACTAGGAACTTCCCTCCTTGCGCCACCTTAGCCCCAACGCACACCCTTCATGCCTCCTTTGATTTTGCATGAATTCTCCATGCCCAAGAAAAGCCCACCATGTTCTAAAGTTCTCCTCTTCCTTTCTTACATGGTAAATTATGTGTAGACCAAGTCAAAGTAGGAATTGGTTTTGATTTCAAATTCTATGAGATAGAATTTTAGGAAACCAAAACTCTT
Source organism: Cocos nucifera (assembly GCA_006176705.1). Lineage (NCBI taxonomy): Eukaryota > Viridiplantae > Streptophyta > Magnoliopsida > Arecales > Arecaceae > Cocos > Cocos nucifera. The sequence continues at coordinate 141,152 of QRFJ01001923.1, forward strand.
CTTATAGTGCACCAATTCCACCCAGATATTTTTTGGGATTTTCATGGCTTTTAGAGGGGTTTTTGTATGTAAAACCTGATGGTCCACAGTAGAAAAAAAGGAGGCAGCACCCAAGAGTTGGGCGCCCCTTGTCTTGCCCAATTTGGACATTCCTTGTCTAGGTATTTGACTTAGACAATGACTCATCTATATCTCCCTATATTGGATGAATTTTGGATTGATTTTTTGATATATTCTAGAACATTTAGATACCTTTGAGGTGTGTGAAAATTTGAGAGAAATAGTATTAGGGCATGGGGATTTCATAGACACCAATCTAGGTGTCTAGGTGAGAGAACAAAGAAGAAGAAGAAGGGTTCTTCTTCTTGGATTTTTTTCTTTGATCTCTTCCTCCTTCTTTAGAGATTTTTGAGAGGTGTCCTAGGTTCAAAATCTCTTCTCCTTCCTTCTAAAAATTGGAGAGTTCAAGATTTGAAGAAGATGATTTCAAATCAACTATCAAAGAAGAATCAACACAGTACTAGCATACTATGCTGATTTTCTACATCGAACTTCTGATCGTGGTTCGTGGGCTCATGTGGACGACTCCTAGAGACTGGATGCATGTGTGGCTTGCAACATCATCCTTAAATCTAGATTAGTAAGTTAGAACATCTAACTTGTACAGATAATAGATCTGATCTATTATTTTCATACCTGCATTAGATGTAGTGTATATATATGTTGATGTGATCAACATGTTTTAGTTTCTTCTTTAGATTTTAATTTCTAATTTAATAACTCACCATGATCATATGATAGATCTTAGATCTATAATATTTTTTAAAATTTAAAATTAATTTTGATTAATTTTAGTTTTCCACTGTCTGATCTTGAAAAAATTTCAAGATCTAGCCCTAAAATCCTAGATCTAATTCTATCAGATCCTAGTTAGGATAAGTTGGAATTATTCCAGCCCATCAAAAAAAGTTTTCATGATACTATGATGGAAATCATGGTATGTCTTACTACCAAACAGAATAGAACCAGAGGGATCATATATAAAAGGAGCTCATCCTAATCAATGGCTTGGATCATTATCAAATTATCAATTGGATTGATGTTTTGAATTAATTTGTAAGAGTTACAAATATGGAAACTGCTTATGTTAGCATAAGGGACTTAATTGCAAGTGTTGCAATCTTATTGAGTCTGATAGAATTATGGATCAAGTCCTAATTAATTTAAATTAAATTTAATTTAATTAGATTTGATTTAATTTAAAGCTAATTGGGTTTAATTATCTAAGTTGAACTTGGATTCAAAGCCTAGGATTAGATTTGACAGCCTTTTGAATTGGATTCGAATCAGGATCGAATTAGATTCAATTTGAATCCAATTAGAAAGCCAATCAAATAAGGAAGCTAAGCCCACTTTCCCTAAGCTTCTCTCTCATCTTTCACATAGAAAGAGAGAGGGCGTTGAAGGAAAACTACAGGGTTTCTAGCTTTGATTTCAAGAAAATTTTTTGAAAAACATGAAGCAAAAATAAAATGATTAATCTAATTAATCAGATAAGCTAGTCATCTAATCAATAAAATACTACATTTAGGATCGTAATGTGACATATATGCATGCAAGAAAAATCTAAAATAAAAATCAATAAGCAGTAAATCTTATTTACTACTCCTACACTACTTATGTTCAGAATACAATACCTTTGCACGAGAAGCCGATCGCCGTAATTGATACTCGATCAGAGTGGTCCTCTCATCATGATGCAGCCACACACAGCATCTGACCTCTATGGATCATCCACATGAGACTTATGATCCTGATCGGCTCATCCTAAGTGTTAGCTTCAGAACCCTCGATGGCTAATGTAGACCGATCTAGATCGATCTCTCTCTTCTGATTTTTTGAACACTCTAGAAAAATAGCAAAGATAGGGAAGAGGTAAAGGAAGGTTTCTCAGGAGTTTCATGATTTTTTTGACACTCACATCTCACGTTCTCTCTTCTCAAACCCTAGGCTAAAACCCTAGGATAGAACTCACCCAGAAAACCTTACACCTCACTCAAGAACTTTACCTCTCAAACAATTTTAAAGTTTTCTCATGCACAAAAGAGTGGCTCATGTAGAAGAGGGTCTCTTACTCTCTGGATATGTGCACACTCTAGAAAAATCCTCTTTTAATGTGCACCAAACCAAGTGAGCAATGCATGGACGGATAAGATCAGGTGGTTGCTCATTTGAACTCAAACTCCATTTGAATTCAAATGGTAACCAACCTGATATTATCCACATGGGGTGAGAAAGGAAGGGTGTGCACCCTCTTGTGCATAGATTTCTTAATAAGAATTCTCAATTCTCGTGGAGAAAAGGGTGGGCACAAAACCAAGGTGATGTGGCATAGTAGACTAGTCAAAATAGTCTTTAAAACCTTATCCAATTAAAATTCAATCCAAACCAGTTTGGCTAGGCCTAATTAGACCAGATTAAACCCAACTAAATTAGACTTAAATAAACTCAATTAAATTTTAATTAAATTAAAAATTAATTAATCTCAACCCTTGATCAAATCAAGGAACAAACCTCCTCGGCGATTAGGTCATCTCATAACCTGATGGGGTCAAGCCTAATTAAATTCAATTCAATTAGATTTGATCTAAAACTTATCACTCAATCAAATTGAGTTAATTAGTAATTAAATCACTAGTTAAACCTTTCATAAAAATAGAGTCTAAATTAAGTCAGTGTCCGAATAATAGAGTTTCATCTATATGAAACTCTTAATCGAAGAGTCCCAAGCCAGAAGGACTCTTGATCCTAGTATCCCAAATGAGTGGAACTCATAATCATAAAATTTCAATCCAGTAGAACTCTCAATCTTAGAGTCCCAGATAAGCAGGACTCAAAGTCCCAATGTAGTAGGACTTTTGATTGCAAAGTTCCAATCCAGTGGAACTCTTGATCATAAAATCCTAGTCCAATGGGATTCAGCATCAACCAACAGATCAAGTAGAAACTTTTAATGTGTATGATCCTATAGATTCAAACTTAAGTTGGTAGCATCAGAACCAATTTCTATACCAGTCGATGTGACCATCTAGTAAGGTACCCAATGCCTGGATATGTCGAATAGTCGCAATCGCAACATCCAGAACCTACTCAAATATGGTTACCATATAATTCATCCCTTTGATCTATATGTTTAGGATGACTCAGAGTTAAACTGCCAACTCTGAAAAGTACATCCATATCATGTCTCAATGCAATCAGTCCTGTGACCATTCATAAGGACTATCCTGGCCAAGATTTTGCTAAATTAAAATATAATTCAATATAACTCCTGAATCCCATAGTAGTCAAGCCCATCTTGATTCACACATCAACTCCTCAAGTACTTGATTGTGCCCAGAAATCTTCCATCACTGAATTAAAAATTCAAGTAGTCCGACACCAAAGCACAGTGAGTTGCCTGAAAGTCACCATGATGATTTTAGGTCAGAGGGATACTTATATCCATATCTCTTCAGAGTAATTCTTGATAGCAGAAAGCTCCGAAGTTAGTCATGTTTAGTGCAGATATTGTCAGATGTGTGTCCTAAAAGCCAGATTGGCTAAACACTTGTAATACACTTCTAAAGACAATCTTATAATTTTGACTATAAATTAATAAAATAATTATTTTCTATCACAGTGTGTATTTAAAGTATCTATAACATATTTTTTGAGTTAATGGTAATGACGATTCATATTTTTAAGAGTTGAAAATTTAAGATATGAATTCTCATAATTAACTCATAAAATGCTCCCGACCATAGGATCATCATGAGAATGATGATCGATCCGAAAGGTTGGTATATGATCACTTTCTTAGGATAGATGTATCTTGAGTCTATGGTGTGAAGACATTGGATCGAGAGTATAGATACTCGTTAGAGAATGAGGGCACTAAGTGTGACCACCTCGAGCAGTCATAAGAAAGTCTACCTTATCTTTGATGACTGGCTCGATGCTGCAGTGGTGTATCTGGTTCTTTGACCTGAGGTGCATTGGTAGTTCACCTTGAGAGTGTTATAGTTTGACTACACCATAACTCGGTCTTCTAGCCATTCAAAATTCTGAGATGTATGTTGGCTATAGCATGTTCATTGTAGGAATTGGATTGTACTAATAGGGGATCTATCTACCTCGGTAAATGAGGAGTAGCCCTATGTTAATCATGAGTTTGAGTCCTTAAGCCCATGGCCATGGTAGAGTGAAGATGATAGAAAGAGTTTTTATTAGGGTTTCACATCAGATTTGAATCAAATGATTAATTCATATGATGGATGTTAGGTTTGATAAGTTTACCTTAATCCTAATCTTATCGGAGCTCAAGATAGAAGAACCCAATCACACAGGTAGCTGCATCGAGAGGTTTATTTTTAGTTTTGATGGATTGCCACCATATACTGCTTGGTGTCACTAGTAGATTTTGAGAGCAATTAGAATAATTTTGATGATCAATCATTCTAATTGTATGAATCAGAAGAGTTCTAGTCGATCAAAAGGTATTTTGATGATGTCGATGATAGTGATCCCGACATATCTCATTACCATACGAAACTGAACCTAACTAGATCACACAAATAAGAATTTGAATTTGAATGTCATCAATTAAGCTAACCCATTTGATTGATTTGGATTAGATCCAATTAGATTCAAGGTAATCGTGCTAGCACATGATTGAGCCTAGCTTTCTTCTTCTGTAATCTTTCTGATTCATCGTAATTGAATCAAATTTAATTTGACTCATTCCTATACCTTGAATAGATTTATTTTTATTTGATTGAAACTAGTCTAGGTCAGATTAATTATAGAAATTAAATCCATTCCTAGTGTAATTGGACTAGGGTCAAAAGTTGACCCATTTGAAAGAATTAAGGGTCACCTGATCAGATATTTTTAGAAATTTTTTTAGAAACCTTTTTAATTTAATTTTTGAATATGTGGTAGCACTCGAGTCATACTTTAGGTGTAACAAATTTTGTGATTTATGGAGATGCCTAGACTGAGTTATGATAGAGTTTAATTTGAATTAAACTCTTAATAATTTGAATTAAACTCTTAAGGGAAGAGTCCTAGGTGCAATGGACTCTTCCTTATCTACTCATGCCGCCCCCTTTTTGATGGATTTTTAGCATCAAAACTAGATAGAGATTTGGTGTTTAATGTGAAGATTAATTCTAAAAGTCCTAAAAGATCAAATAATATGGTTATTTGATCAAAATTGACTCCTATATGGTGCAGGGTTTTTCGATAAGAACCCTTGAGCCAAAGGATCTTTAATTTGTGATCTCCTTTCCATGCCCAAGTGCTGCCTCTTTCATCTTCCACACCCCTCTAATTTTCTCTCTCCCTCTCTTCTATATGTCTAAAAAGTTAGATACAAATCTGAGAAGAAGGTCTAAGATTTTTGGCACAAGATTCAGGATCTATGCGATGGTGTTCGTGAGACAGATAGGCTACCTTCAGAAATAGTTTTGAAGGATCTACATATTAGATTTAGATCTAATCTTTGGAGAAGACATTCAGATCCTATCTGAGTGGATATTGGTAGAGGCTAGGTGCATGCATGGCTCCTTCCACAACCTCAGGAACCAACAAGATCATCGCAAGATAATCAGATTACCCAACAAGGTACTTAAAAATTAAATCTAATTTTATTTTATTTTTAATTTTTAATATTAGATCATCATGATTAGATCTAAGAACTCTTAGATTTGATCGAATGATAGAAATTTTTGTAAAAAAATCTATAGATCATCATGATTAGATCTAAGAACTCTTAGATTTGATCGAATGATAGAAATTTTTGTAAAAAAATCTATCTCAGATCTGATTAGATCTAGATGATCCTATAGTGGAAAATTAGATTTTCCCTCAATTGATATCAGAGCTGCATTAGCAGTTCCTTAGATCTATTTTAGATCTAATTTTATTTTTATTTATAATCTAATATTGAAGTATTTTAGATGTCATATGAGATGTGATTAGATCTAAAATTAAAAAAATAAAAATTATATAATTTAGATCTATAATATATGAGATGCATGACTAGACTAGGAATAGAATTATTCTATGTGTAGTCTAGTATGATCATATTATTAATTTGATTAAATATGATTTTAGATCTATTTTATTTCTATTTTTTGATGTTATAATTATTATAACTAGATCTAAAAAATAGAAAATATAGTTTTTAACTTTTAATTTATTCATATGAGAAATGAAAGATGCATGCTTAGACTAGTTATAGAATAGTTTTATAAAATATCTAGAATAGTTTTATTTTTGATGTGATCAAATTTAAAATTTTATTTTTTAGATTTAATATGTGATATTTCAGATATGAAAGCATGCATGGTTGATTGAGTTATGATACATGAGATGTATGCAAGACATGTATAAATTAGATCTTTTGTATATGTGATATATAATTTAGATCTAACTAGTTTTATTTTAGAAAATATATTTTTGATTAAGACATTTTCCTTGGCCGTATGGTCATAAGAATAAAGTAAGATTTAAAAGCCCTCTCCTTCCATTCGATGGGGTGTTCTTATGATGCATAGGGATGCTGCGTGTTCATCCTTAATCAGAAATCAGAACTTATTTTCTACAAAATTCTTGATCTTGAAACTCTAGAATTTTGTTACATATTTTATTCATGAATCCAAAACTTAATTAAGCATTAAGATTATAAAATTAATTAGATCTAAAAATTATAAATTTTCATATCTAAGACATCTTCATAAAATTGGGTTCGGGCTTGGGTAGCTCAATTAGGTCTAGCGGTTGATCAAATCGAATCAAGAGTTGGTTAGGTGGGATCAAAAAAATCTTAGAATTGACCAGTCTAATAGGATTAAGTCTGAGTCAAGATTGAATCACATTGAGATGTGACTCGACCAAGTCAAGATCTAATTTGGCTCCATGGTTAGAGTCTGGATTGTAGGCTAACCTGATTGATTCTAATTCGATAATTTTGTATCTAAGGTAAGTCTGGCAGATATGATCAACTGATTTTTAATTAGGAGCTACTCGACCTGAATATGTTCTTATCGAGTTAATGGCATATCCCTTCCATCGGTCTCACTTACCTGGCCATTTATGTCAATCTAGTTCTGATTTGAGGTAGCTAACAATTCGAGCCAACCCATGCTACTAGATTAATCATAATTGTTATGACTAAGTCAAGTCAAGTTTAAAGAGACCTAAATTAAATCTTTCTAAGAAAATATTAAGTCTAAGATCTTTCACCATTGTAGATGTACGGGCTCTTTTCGGGGTTGATTGTTCTCGGCTGGATACAGTGGTTCAATTGCACTGAAAAGACGCAACCATATCTATTAAGCATTGGATGCTATGGGTTGGAGGATGGATTGGACTCAATATTCTGAATACGGTAAGAGACCCAATCAAAAATCTAATTCATGCAAATAGTGGGTCTAACTTAACTAAGAAGTGGAGAAATATTTTGGGCACGATGAGCTTTATGAATTAGAGATCAGGTTTCAGTGCATCATGATTAGAGAATCATTGAACAAAATTTGTCCCCTCATCAATTGACCCATCACCAATAACTACTAGGTGAAGTAGTGAGCCAGTCAGTGGAATCACACCACCTACTAAAAATTAATAATCATAAAGATTTTAGCATCTCTGCCAAGGAAGTATAGGGATCCGAGTAAACAGTGGGAGCCTAATTTAATTAAAAATGAAACTCCTAAATAAATTGGTTAAGTATAATTATAAAATCTAATTAAAAATTTTAACTCTCTACAGAAAAATGTCTGTGTCCAACCCACTAGCCCGTATCCTGGACACCCATAAACTGACTAGATCCAACTATAAAGATTGGCTCTGGAACTTTAAAATAGTTTTGGATTTTAAGAAGTTAACTCATGTGTTGAAATAGGATCCTCCTACTTTACCAGCACGTCCATCTATTGATCAGAGAGCATCTCCAAAAAAATGGATGGATGAAGATAACAAAGCTAGGTATTATATATTGGGCTCGATGTCTGATGAGCTCCAGCACCAACATGAAGAATTAAGACTAGCCGCCAAATGTTGGCTCACCTACAAGAATTGTTTAGTGAACAGAGTCATGCAGCCAAATATCAAGTCGGTAAAAAAATTTTTAAGGCTCAGATGTGTGATGGGCAGTTGGCTTAAGATTATTGTTTGATGATGATCAAGGACTTAGAAGAGCTTAAGAAGCTCGGTATCAAGTTAGATCAGCACCTATAGATTGATATAATTCTACAGTCTTTGACTTATGCGTATAGACAGTTCATCATGAACTACCATATGCATAAACTTTAAAATACCTTGGATGAACTTATGAATATGCTGATTATTGCTAAGCTCTCTATGAAAGGTTGAAGGGCTCAGTGTTTGCTATGGAGTGGACTTCTTCCAAGAGAAAATCTTTTGGAAAGAAGAAGAAGACCGCAAAAAAGTAGAAGATAGAAGGTGGGAAGAAGAAGAAGGTAGAGCCAAAGAAGAAAGCCACTGACAAGAAAAAATATTTCTATTGCAACACAAACGGTCACTGAAAGCAAAACTGCCCTTTTTACCTAGCCAGCCTGAAGAACAAGAAGAAGGTAGGTTCTTCTAGAGGTATGCTCATTATAGAATCTAATCTTATAGTTTCTTCTGCATCCAGTTGGATACTTGACTCTGGTTCTAGTACTCACTTATGAACTTTTATATAGGGTCTTGAGGATAGCAGGCGGCTGAGGGATGGTGAGATGATCCTACGCATCTGGAAGAGAGCAAGAGTTGCTGTTGTGGCCATGGAAACCTATCCTCTTCGACTATCATCAGGATTAGGTCTAGTTCTTAGAGATTATTTTTATATACTTGTAGCAAACAAGAATTTAATTTCTATTTCATGTTTAGCACAAGAAGGCTATGTAATTAGTTTTCTTAAGGACCATTGTAATATCTTTATGAAAGAAATAAAATTGCAAGTGGTTTTCTTATAAATGGTCTCTATCAATTACATATTGATGTTTCTATTTTTAATATCAAGCAAAATGTGAATGCCATAGGATCAAAGCAACTTAGGGATAGTCTAAATGATAGGTATCTTTGGCACCTTAGGCTAGGTCATATAGCTGAAGATAGGGTTAATAAATTAGAGAAATCCGAGCTATTGAGTCCATTGACTTTCGAGTCATATCCCATTTGTGAATCATACCTTCATGGCAAAATGACCAAGCTCTCTTTTATGGGACATGGGGAAAGGACCACAGACCTACTCATCCTGGTACACATAGATGTGTGTGGCCAAATTTATGTGCTAGCTATGGGCAATTATGTCTACTTCATCACCTTTATCGATGATTTATCTTAGTATGGGTATGTGTATTTGATGCGATATAAGTCTAAAGCCTTTAAAAAGTTTAAGAAATTTATACTTGAAGTAGAAAAATAAATAAGAAAATCCATTAAGATTCTTCGATTAGATCGAGAGACGAATATCTTAGTCAGAAATTCTTAGACTATCTTAAGGACAATGGTATAGCCTCTCAATGGACTCCACTTGGAATGCCTCAACTCAACAGGATTTCAGAATGGAGAAATCGGATCCTATTAGATATGGTTCGATCCATGATGAGTTTCACGGACCTTCTTGAGTTTCTTTGGGGACATAGTCTAATGACCGCTATATATTTACTGAATAAGGTTTCCTCTAAAATCGTTCCTACCATACTATATAAAATATGGCATGGTAAAAAATCAAGTCTGAGTCATCTCAAAATTTAGGATTGTCCGATCCATGTCAAGAGACAACAGATGGATAAATTAGAATTTAGGTCCTTTAGAGCTTGGTTTATTGAATATTCTAAAGAGTCATTAGGATATTATTTCTATCTTTTGAAAGATCATAATGTTATTGTGAGTCGATATGCCATCTTCCTTGAAAATAGTTTATTTAAGATGGTGGCATCGGAAGATAGATTAGACTTAAGGAGAAAGTCTCCGATGAAAAACAAGCTAAGGAATCTATGGAATCCAATCAGATTGAGCCAATCCAGACACTACCTCCTCCACATCGTAAATTAAGTAGAATTTTCTATCCTCCTGAAAGATACTTAGGTGCTATCTCAGAGGATGTAGAGAAAATATTTCTCATAGAAAATGGGATTCATGTGATGATCCTAAAATCTATGACGAGACGATATCAGATATCGACTTTGAGAAATGGTTAGAGGTAATGAAATCAGAGATTGACTCAATGCATTCAAACCAAGTTCGGATCTTGATAGATCGACCTAAAAGTATAGTATCTATTGGGTATAAATGGATCTTCAAGAGAAAGATAGGTGCCGATGAGAATGTAGAGACCTTCAAAGCAAGGCTCATAGCGAAAGTGTATAGTCAGCATGTATCAAGATACTTTTTCGCTAGTAGCCATGCTCAAATTCATCCACACATTGCTTGTTGTTGCAGCCTATTTTGATTATGAAATATGGAAAATGGACGTGAAAATGACATTCTTAAATGGATATCTTGAGAAAAATATCTATATGAAATAGCTACTAGGTTTCACATCCAGTGATGATGATCATAAGGTATGCAAGTTGCAAAGGTCCATATATGGACTTAAGCAAGCATCTCGGAGCTGGAATGCTCATTTTAATGATGTAATCAAATCATTTGAATTCATCAAGAATGAGGAGTCCTATATTTTTAAAATGATCAGTGGGAGCGCTGTTGTCTTTCTCATACTGTATATGGATGACATCCTTCTAATTGGGAATGATATTTTTATATTGACTACAGTCAAAATATAGTTGTCTAAGGAGTTCTCTATAAAAGATCTTGGAGAGGCATCCTTTATTATGGGAATTAAAGTCTATAGGGATAGATCGAATAGGATGTTGGGTCTCTAATAGAAAATATACATAGAGGAGATGCTGAAGAGGTTCAGCATGGAAAACTCCAAGAGAGGTTTAATATCCTTTAGACATAGCATTCATCTCTCCAAGAAGATGTGCCCTAGCATACCTGAGGAGATTCAACGCATGAGCAAGATTTCTTATGCTTCGGCAATAGGAACCTCATGTATGCCATGCTATGTACACGACCTGATATTGCCCATGCTGTGAATGTCACGAGCAGGTATCAGTCGAATCCAGACGAAGAGCACCAGACTTCTGTGAATGTATCCTTAAGTACTTGAGAAGGACTAAGGATATGTTTCTAATTTTTGGTAATGAAGAACTTCAGGATCAGGGTATACAGACTCAAATCTTATATCCAACATAGATAATCGAAAGTCGACATCTAGAAGTCTATTTATTTGTAATGGTAGAGCTGTCAGTTGGAAGAGTTTTAAGTAGACGGTAATAGCAGACTCCACCATGGAAGCAGAGTACATTGCTACATCAAAGGCTGCAAAGGAGGCATTCTGGTATAAGACGTTCATCACAGAGCTTGGAGTGATGCCATCAGATGTCATCCCTCTATACTACGACAATAATGGCACCATGGCTTCAGCTAAGAAGTTGAGGTCTCATAAAAAATTCAAGCACATCGAGCAGCAATACCACCTCATCCGTGATTACCTCGAGAAGGGATACATCGAGGTCAAGAGAGTCGACTTCACAAACAATGCAGTAGACCCGCTGACAAAGCCATTGAGCTAGTAGAAGATTGAAGCTCACCTTGAGAAGATGGGACTTAGATTTATAGCCAATTGGCTTTAGGTCAAGTGGGAGTTTGTTAAATGTGTGCCCTAGAAGCCAGATTGGCTAAACACTTGTAATACACTTCTAAGGACAGTCTTATAATTTTGACTATAAAATAATAAAAGGATTACTTTCTATCACAATATGTATTTAAAGTATCTATGATACATTCTTTGAGTTAATGGTAATGACGATTCATATTTTCAAGAGTTGAAAATTTAAGACATGAATTCTCATAATTAACTCATAAACTGCTTCCGACCGTAGGATCACCACGAGATGGTGATCGATCTGGAAGGTTGGTATACGATCACTTTCTTAGGATAGATATATCTTGAGTCTATGGTATGGAGATACCAGAGTGAGAGTACAGGTACTCGTTAGAGAATGAGGGCACTGAGCGTGACCACCTCGAGTAGTCATAAGAAAGTCTACCTTCTCATCGATGACTGGCTCGATGATGCAGTGGTGTGTCTAGTTCTTTGACCTAAGGTACATTGATAATTCACCTTGAGGGTGTTATAGTTTGACTACACCATAACTTGGTCTCCTAGATATTCAGAACCCTGAGGTGTATGTTGGCTATAGCATGTTCATTGTAAGAATTGATTGCACTAATAGGAGATCTATCTACCTCGGTAGATGGGGAGTAGCCTTATGATAATCATGAGATTAAGTCCTTAAGCCTATGGCCATGATAGAGTGAAGATGATAGAAAGAGTTTCTATTAGGATTTCACATCGGACTTGAATAAAATAATTAATTTCATATGAAGGATGTTGGGTTTGAATAGTTCACCTTAACCCTAATCCTATCGGAACTTAAGATAGAAGAACCCAATCATACATGTAGCTACAACGAGAGATTTGCTTTTAGTTCTGATGGGTTACCACCATATACTACTAGGTGTCACTAGTAGATTTTGGGAGCAACTAGAATGATTTTGATGATCAATAATTCTAATTGTATGAATTGAAAGAGTTCTGATCTATCGAAAGGTGTTTCAATGATGTTGATGATAGTGATCACGATATGTCTCACTATAATATAGAACTAAACCTAACTGGATCATACAAAGAAAAGTTTGGGTCTGAATGTCATCAACTGAGCTAACCCAGTTTGATTGATTTGGATTAGATCCAATCAGGTTCAAGATAATTATGCTAGCACACGATTGAGCCTGGCTTTCTCCTTCTGTAATCTTTCTGATTTATCACAATTGAGTCAAATTTGATTTGACTCATTTCTATATTTTGAATAGATTTATTTTTATCTGACTGGAACTAGTCCAGGTTAGATTAATTATAGAAATTAAATCCATTCCTACTGCAATTGAACTAGGGTCAAAAGTTGACCCAATTAAGAGAATTGAGGGTTACCTGATCAGATGCTTCTAGAAAGTTTTCTAGAAATCTTTTTGATCTAATTTTTAGATATGTGATAGGGCTCGAGTCCTATTTTGAGTGCACCAAATTTTGTGATTTATTGAGGTGCCTAGACTGAGTTATGATAGAGTTTAATTTGGATTAAACTCTTAAGAGAAGAGTCTTAGGCGCAATGGACTCTTCCTTATCTACTCATGCTGCCTCCTTCTTGATGGTTTTTTAGCATCAAAACTAGATAGAGATCTAGCTTTTAATGTGGAGATTAATTCCAAAAGTCCCAAAAGATCAAATAAGATGGTTATTTATGATGAAAATCGTGTAGGATTTAAGCATGTATTTTTAAAACTTTTTTGAATAAAATAGCAATGGAAGCAAATATTAATCTAAAATTAATATTATGCATGTATTGATCATATTAAATAAACTCCACTCAAGATCTAAACATGCTAATATATGATAGAAAAATAAAATGCATTTGATCAACAAATCGAATCTGCTGATCGATATGAGTTTAGAATTTGATACCTTTTCACGGGTAGCTAATCTCCATGATCTAAATCCATCAAAAAAAGCTATGGTGTTATGCTATAGCCACACACTCGTTCGACCTCTACAGATGGTCCACATAGAGCTCCTAATCTCGACCAGCTCCATCGGAGTGCTAGCTCCTCGCTGGAGCCTTTGATGACTGATCACGATCGATCCAATTGATTGTATATTTTTTTGATTTTTTGAATAATCCAAAAAATTAGAACACAAATATTGGAGGATGATGAAGAGGTATTTCAAATTTGGTGGTTATCCGATGCTCACAGCACTCAATCTCTCCACCCAAACCCAAATTCCTAAAATTGGAATTTCACTTGGCCCAAAAATCCTAACACACTAAAAATTCTATCACGCCCTCTCTGTATGGAGTTTTTCCATGAAACAAGTTTTTATGAAAAGATGACTTTTAGATCTATAAACTCTATTAAGATTATATCTAAAAATTGAGTATTCTTAGAGATAAAAATCAAAAGAGAAGAGAGGCATGAGGGAAAAGTAAAGTGCTGTAAGATCCTACTCACCTTCACTCCAAGATTTTTTTTGTCCATAACTAATACTCAATCACCCTAAAATTTTTACCACATATTGCTAACCCCATTTGATACATGTATAAAAATTCTTATAATTTATTGACTTGAATGCCATGAGAAAAGAACATGAAAATTGATAAAGATTGAGTGGTTGGGAGGTTTTAAACACTCACTTGATTTCAAAAATCAAATGAGCCTCTTATCTTTATCTAACTCCTCCTCCCATGTGTTTAACATGTAAAAGGACTCTCCTTCTATGTGTGCACATTTTTATTTCTCTAAAAATATTCAACAAACAAAAGAGAGGGCGTAGGAAGCAGATAAGGTTGGATTGGTTCCAACCTCCAACAAACTGAGTTGAATTCAAAACTCAACTTACTTTGAACCGATCCAACCCATAGACCAAGTCAAAAGTAGATAAGAAAAGGGGTGTAGAAACCTTTTGGGTGAGAGAATAGTTATGTACAAAAGTTTTGGGTGTGGAACAAGAGTGGAAAATTAAAAATTGATGGGTGCATGGGAGAGTTTGAATTCAAACTTCATTTGACTTGGTCCTAATTGGTTTCAACCAAACCAATAAATCAAGATCCAATTAGACCAGGTTAAATCCAATCAAATTAGACTTTGCCTAATCCAATAAAATTCTAATTAAATTAGAAATTAATTAGATCCAGATCCTGATCAAATTAGGGTCAAAACTCCCATAGTGATTAGGTCATCTCATTACCTAATCCGATCAAACCCAATCGAATCAAATTCAATCAGACTTGATTGAATCCTCATTGCTCAATTAAATTGAGCCAATCAGTAATTAAATTGCTAATTAATCCTTCAAAAATATCTAAGTCCAAATCGGATGGGTTACCAAGCAATAGAGTTCCATCAACATGAAACTCCTAAAGAATCCCAATCCAGTGGGACTCTTGAACCTAGTGTCCCAAACGAATGGAACTCACGATCTTAGAGTCTCAGACCAGTGGGACTCCTAATCAGAGAGTCCTAGATGAGTAGGATTTAGAGTCCCAATCTAGTAAAACTCTTGATCATAGAGTTCCAATCCAGTGGGACTCTTGACCATAGTATCCTAACTCATCAAGACTCATGATCAGCCATCAGATCAAGTAGGAACTCCTTATGTGTGTGACCCCATAGGTTCGAATCCTAAGCCAGTAGCATAGGAACCAATTTTCTATACCAATCAATGTGACCATCTAGCAGTGGTACCCGACGTCCAGATAGGTTGAAAAGTCGTAACGCAATAATGACGAACCTATGGAATATGGTTACCGTATAATTCATCCGCCTAATCATGATGCTCAAAAAGATGATCTAGGATTTACTATCAACCCTAAAATTTATCCATACTGTATTTCAAAATTTAGCATCCATCATATGGACTACCCCAACCAAAGATTTGCTAAATTAAAATACAACGATGCACTTGCTCCAACACTTGGAGGGATCAATCCTATCTTGACTCACACACCAACAAGCCAAGTACTTGACTACACCCAGTTGCCTTCCATCACTGAATTAAAAATTTAGGTAGTCCGGTACCTAAGTACAGTGAGTTGTTTGCAAGTCACCATGGTGATCTCAGGTCTAAGGGACACTTATACCCATATTCTTTGGGGCTAATCTTGATAGAAGAAAAGCTCCGGAGTTGGTCACGTTCAGTGCAGATGTATCCATACATCTCACTTGCATGCCATGCCAGTGTCTCAACACTCTTTGATTTACGAGGACAACCAACCTATATGGCACACAACGACCTATACTTGATAAACGTTGTCGTCCTAAATAACAACGTATCTTTTGGTCATGAACAATTTAAGGACTGAATGACAAATCCTCCTTTGTCAAATCTAGATAGTCCTAAAGACTTCATCACAACATAGGAGTTCATAAGAAAACAACAGAATTTATGATGAAAAATGCCAAAATAACTTTTATAATTTCATAATTCATATACAAGTACAATAAGTAGCATAACCATTAATAGGCTGATGATTGGCTTTGGGACATATTTTCAATAATCTTCCACTTGGACTAAAGCCAATCGGTGCAGTATCTAATACCTATCTTCAATTTGAAGTCGTTGAACTCCTTCACTGTAATAGCTTTAGTGAATGGGTCAGCTAGGTTCTCCTTCATGTCGATCTTCTGAAGGTTGACATCATCTTGATCCACAATTTCTCGGACAAGATGGAAGCGGCGCAGAATATGCTTCGTCCATTGGTGTGCCTTAGGTTCCTTCGCCTGAGCAATGACTTTAGAGCTATCGCAATAGAGTAGAACTGGACCATCAAGGAAGGGTGCTACTTCAAGCTCAGTGATGAATTTTCTCAGCCACACTGCTTCTTTGGTAGCATCTGATGTAGCAACTGAAGGAAAATCCTAATTTTCCAATCCAGGTTCATTCAGATCTGATCAAATCAAGAGATATATTTTAAAAAAAATTTCTTTGATCTATATCAGATCTGAGATATTTCATATCTGATTAATATTATTTTAATAAATAAAATAAATAAAGATAAATTAAATCAAATTTAATTTACCTAATTTGGGTAATCCTATTATCCTGTTGATGATCCTGTATGCAGCGAAAGGTTCTGGATCTAGCCATGCAAGCGCCTGGCCTCTACTAGTATCCACTCGGACTAGATCTAGAGATCCTCTTCTTCTCTATCACGTCTCCAAAAATCAGATCTGGATCTGATCTGAAGGATCTTCAAAACTCCTTTTGAAGATCAGCAGTCATCCTTTGCAGCAGCGCAGCCTTCTTGCTTTTGATCGCCTTTCTCTTGCTTGAATCGCACCAACAAAAATCCAAAACTCCTTTTGGACATAGAGAGCAAGGGGAGAAGGTGGCTTGGCATGGAGAAGGAGGGGAGAGGCAAACTTGGGGCGTATGGAAACTCTTATTCAATCATAATTTGAGTTGGGCGCAGGGTCTTATTTATAGACTAACTGTGATCCAACTCCTCTTCTTTCCAACCAATCATAACCCTTTGTGAAATCAGATCTAAATTTGATTGGTGGGAATAGAGTCCCCTGGATTCCTCCTTAGAGGGCGCCTAAGACCAGTCAAACTGGATTCTTAAAAGAACTCTAATTGGAATCCAAAAAGGAGATGGAGTCCTTGTCCAACAAGGACTCCTAGGCGCCTCCAACTTGGGCACACGCCTAGGGTGGTGTGCATCCTTCTCCTTGCCAGGTTCTAGTAGGGGGACAGGCCCCCACCAGCTCTCCAATAGGTGCATGATATGTGGTCAAAAGTCAAAGTGTCAATGGTCAATATTTGACCAGTCAAAGGTAGACTTTTGACCAAAGTCAAAGAACAAGAAATGACAGGTGACAAAAAATGGTAGGTAATGTCTTACAAAATAAGACAACCTTTTCTGACTTGGACATCCTCCAATCAGACCATATGAAGGCCTCTGATTGAGCACAAACTCCTTTGGCTCAGACAGGACAACTTATTTATGATAGAAAAAGAAGAACATTAGGTTCAATCGAGTGCTAGCATGATTTTCTTGAACCTAATTGAATCTCATTCAGATCAATTGAACTAGATCAGTTCAATTGATGATCACTAGATTCAAATCCTTATTTGTGTGAACCAGTTAGGTTCAGTTCTATATGGTAATGGGATATGTCATGATCTCTATCATCGACATCATCGAAACTCCTTTCGATGGATCAGAACTCTTCTGATTCGAACAGCTAGAATGATTGATCATCTAAATCATTCTAATTGCTCCCAAAATCCACCAGTGACACCTAGAAGTATATGGTGGCAACCCATCAGAGCTAAATGCGAACCTCTTGGTGCAGCTACCTGTGTGATTCAGTTCTTCTATCTTGAGCCTCGATCAGTTTAGGGTTAAGGTAAACTCGTCAAACCCTAGTTTCTGTCATATGATGTAATCATTCGATTCGAGTCCAATGTGAAAATCTAAATAGAAACTCTTTCTATTATTTCACTCTGCCATGGCCATGGGCTTCTGGACTTGATTCTTATGATTATCATAGGGCTGCTCCTCTACCATCGAGGTAGATAGATTCCATCTTGATGCCATCCAGTTCCTACAATGAACATGCTATAGCCAACATACACCTCAGGGTTCCATATGGCTAGGAGACCGAGTAATGGTGTAGTCAAACTATAACACCCTCAAGGTGAACTACCGATGCACCTCAGGTCAAAGAACCAGACACACTACTACAGCATCGAGTCAGTCATTGACGAGAAGGTAGACTCCCTAATGACTACTCGAGGTGGTCACGCTCAGTGCCCTCGTTCTCTAACGAGCACCTATACTCTCGCTCCGGTGTCTCCACACCGTAGACTTAAGACTCATCTACTAAAGAGAAGTGATTGTACACCAACCTTCCGGATCAATCACCATCCTCGTGATGATCCTATGGTCCGGAGCAATTTATGAGTTAATAATGATTATTCATGTCTTAAATTTTCAACTCTTGAAAATATGAATTATCATTACCATTAACTCAAAGGATGTATCACAGACACTAGATACACATATGTGATAGAAAATAATCTGTTTATTGATTTTAGTCAAAATTACAATTTTGCCCCTAGAAGTGTATTACAAGTGTCAACCAATTCTGGCTTCTAGGGCATATATATCTAACAATCTCCCACTTGTCCTAAAGCCAATTGGCTACAAGTCTAAGTCCCATCTTCTCAAGGTGGGCTTCGAACTTCTGCTGGCCCAACGGCTTTGTAAGTGGGTCTGCCACATTATCTGTGAAATCGACTCTCTTGACCTCGACGTAACCCTTCTCAAGGTAATCGCGGATGAGGTGGTATCGCCGCTCAATATGCTTGGATTTCTGGTGAGACCTCGGCTCCTTAGCAAGGGCTATGGCACCATTGTTGTCGCAGTATAGAGGAATAGCATCTGATGGCATTACTCCGATTTCTGCAGCAAACTTCTTGTACCAAAATGATTCCTTCGCAGCCTCTGATGCAGCGATATATTCTGCTTCCATGGTAGAATCTGCTATCATAGTTTGCTTGAAACTCTTCCAGCTGACAGCACCACCATTGCACAAAAACAGACTGCCAGATGTCGACTTTCAATCATCTATATCAGACATGAAATCTGAGTCAGTGTATCCCTAGACTTGGAGTTCTCCATTACCAAAGACCAACATTAGATCCTTAGTTCTTCTCAAGTACTTAAGGATACATTTCACAGAAGTCCAGTGTTCTTCACCTGGATTTGACTGATATCTGCTTGTGACACTCACAGCATGGGCTATATCAGGTCGTGTACATAGCATGGCATACATGAGGCTCCCTATTGTAGAAGCATAAGGGATCTTGCTCATGCGTCCTATTTCCTCAGGTGTGCTAGGGCACATTTTCTTGGAAAGATGAATACCATGTCTGAAGGGTATTAATTCCCTCTTAGAGTTTTTCATACTAAACCTCTTTAGTACTTCCTCTATGTACATCTTCTGTGAAAGTCCTAGCATCCTATTCGGTCTATCCCTATAGACCTTAATTTCTAGAATAAAGGATGCTTCACCTGGGTCTTTCATGGAGAATTCCTTGGACAACCATATTTTGATTGTCGTCAACATGGAAATATCATTTCCAATAAGGAGGATGTCATCCACGTACAATACGAGGAAGATAATAGTGCTCCCACTGACCTTTTTGAAAACACACGGTTCCTCTTCATTTTTGATGAAACCAAACTTTTTGATCCCATCATTGAAACAAGTGTTCTAGCTCCGAGATGCTTGCTTAAGTCCATATATAGACCTTTGCAGCTTGCAAACCTTGTGATCAGTATCACTGGATGTGAAACCTAGTGGATGTTCCATATAGATGTCTTCCTCAAGATATCCATTTAGGAATGCCGTTTTCACGTCCATTTACCATATTTCACAATCGAAATAGGCTGCAACAGTAAGCAATGTGCGGATGGATTTTAGCATAGCCACTGGGGAAAAGGTATCCTGATAGTCAATGCCTTCGCATTGACTATTACCTTTTGCCACTAGTATAGCCTCGAATGTCTCCACATTCCCATCTGCACCAATCTTTCTCTTGAAGATCCATTTACATCCAATAGGTACTATACCTTCTGGTGGATCTACCAAGGTTAGACTTGGTTTGAGTGCATCGAGTCAATTGCTGACTGCATTGCCTCTAGCCATTTTTCGGAGTCGATATCTGATATCGCCTCATTGTAGGTTTTGGGATCATCACCATGAGCATCATTACCTACGAGGAACATTTTTTCTACTTCCTCTGAAATAATACCTAAGTATCTTTCAGGGGGACGAGAAGCTCTTTCCGATCTATGAGGTGGAAGAGGTAGTGTTATTATTGGCTCAAACTGATTAGGCTCCACTTAGTCCTTAGCTCGTTCCACTTGTGAGACTTTCTCATCAAGCTTGATCTATTTTCCAATGCCGCTGTCTTGAATAAACTATTTTTCAAGAAAGATGGCATGTCGACTCACAATCACATTATGGTCTTCTGGAATGTAGAAATAGTGTCCTAATGACTCTTTAGGATATCCTATGAATCGAGCTCTGAAGGACCTAAACTCTAACTTGTCCGCTTGTTGTCTTTTGACGTGAGCCAGACAACCTCAAATTCTGAGATGACTCAGACTTGGTTTCTTACTGTGCCATATCTCATACGGTGTGGTAGGAACGGTTTTAGAGGGAACCCTATTCAGTAGATAGATTGAAGTTAACAATGAGTGTCCCCAAAGAAAATTAGGGAGGTCTGTGAAGCTCATCATGGATCGAACCATATCCAATAGAGTCCGATTTCTCCATCCCGAAACCCCGTTGAGTTGAGGTGTTCCTAGTGGAGTCCAATGAGAGACTATGTCATTTTCCTTTAGATAGTCTAGGAATTCCCGGCTAAGGTATTCACCTCTTCGATCTGATCGAAGAACCTTAATGGGTTTCCTATTTATTTTTCTACTTCATGTCTGAATTCTTTGAACTTTTCAAAAGCTTCAGACTTGTGTCTCATAAGATACACATACCCATACCTAGATAGATCATCGATAAAGGTAATGAAGTAGATAAAATTGTCTTTAGCCGGCACATCAAATGGGCCGCACACATCAGTATGTGCTAGGGCAAGGAGATCTGTGGCCCTTTCCCCATGTCCTACAAAAGGAAGTTTAGTCATTTTGCCCAGAAGACAAGATTCCCAAGTTGGATATGACTCGGAAGTCAACGGACTCAATAGCTCATTTTTCTCCAATTTGTTGATCCTATCTTCTGCTATATGACCTAGTCTCAGGTGCCATAGATATCTGTTGTTTAGACTATCCCTAGGTCATTTGGCATTCATGTTTTGCTCGATAGTTAAAATAGGTACATCAATATGTAGCTGATAAAGACCATTAATAAGGAAACCATTTGCAATTTTATTTCTTTCATAAAGAATGTTACAATGGTCCTTAAAGAAGGTGATCACATAACCTTCTTGTGCTAAGCATGAAACAGAAATCAAATTCCTGCTAGCTGCAGGCACACAATAACAGTCTTTCAAAATTAGGTCTAAACTGAAGGGAAATCCTGATTTCCCGATCCAGGTTCGTCCAGATCTGATTAGATCAAGAGATATATTTCAAAAATTTTCTCTTGATCTCAATCAGATCTTGATATGTTTCAGATCTAATTCTTATGATTTTAATAAATAAAATAAAATAAGATAAATTAAATCAAATTTAATTTACCTGATTTGGGTAATCCTATTACCCTATAGATGATCCTGATTGCAGTGGAAGGTTCTGGATCTTAGCCACGCAAGCGCCTGGCCTCTACCGGTATCCACTTAGGTTGGATCTGGAGAACCTCTTCTTCTCTATCACACCTCCAAAAATCAAATCTGGAACTGATCTGGAGGATCTTCAAAACTCTTTTGAAGATCTGCAGTCGTCCTTTTGCAGCAGCGCAGCCTTCTTGCTTTTGATCGCCTTTCCTTGATCTGAATCTCACCAACCTAAGTCCAAAACACCTTTTGGACGTGGAGAGCAAGGGGAGAAGAAGCTATGGCGTGGAGAAGGAGGGGAGAGGCAGCCTTGGGGCATGGGGTTTCTCAATTGCATTCACTTTGGATTAGGGTTGGGCGCAGGGTCTTATTTATAGACCTCTTGTGATCCAACTCCTCTTCCTCTCAACCAATCACAACCCTTTGTGAAATCAGATCTAAATCTGATTGGTTGAAATAGAGACCCCTTGGATTCCTCCTTAGAGGGCGCCTAAGACCAGTCAAACTGGATTCTTAGTAGAACTCTGATTGGAATCCAAAAGGGAGGTGGAGTCCTTGTCCAACAAGGACTCCTAGGTGCCTCCTACTTGGGCTCACGCCACCCTTGGCGTGCGCCCTTCTCCTTGCCAGGTTCTGGCAGGGGACAGGCCCCCACCAGCTCTCCAATAGGTGCATGACATGTGGTCAAAAGTCAAAGGATGAATGGTCAACGTTTGACCAGTCAAAGGTAGACTTTTGACCAAAGTCAAAGAACAAGAAATGGCAGGTGACCAAAAATGGCAGGTAATGTCTTACAAATAAGACAACCTATTCTGACTTGGACAACCTCCAGTCAGACCATATGAAGGCCTCTGATTGAGCACAAACTCCTTTGGCTCAGTCAGGACAACTTATTTATGATAGTAAAAGAAGAACGTTAGGTTCAATCGAGTGCTAGCACGATTTCCTTGAACCTAATTGAATCTCATTCAGATCAATTGAACTAGATCAGTTCAATTGATGATCACCAGATTCAAACCCTTGTTTGTGTGACCCAGTTAGGTTCAGTTCTGTATGGTAATGGGATATGTCATGATCTCTATCATAGACATCATCGAAACTCCTTTCGATGGATCAGAACTCTTCTGATTCGAACAGCTAGAATGATCGATTATCTAAATCATTCTAATTGCTCCCAAAATCCACCAGTGACACCTAGCAGTATATGGTGGCAACCCATCAGAGCTGAATGTGAACCTCTTGGTGCAGCTACCTGTGTGATTAAGTTCTTCTATCTTGAGCCCCGATCAGATTAGGGTTAAGGTGAACTCGTCAAACCCTAGTCTCTATCATATGATGTAATCATTCGATTCGAGTCCGATGTGAAAATCTAAATAGAAACTCTTTCTATTATTTCACTCTGCCATGGCCATGGGCTTCTGGACTTGATTCTCATGATCATCATAGGGCTACTCCTCTACCACCGAGGTAGA
Organism: Cocos nucifera; assembly: GCA_006176705.1. Taxonomy (NCBI): domain Eukaryota; kingdom Viridiplantae; phylum Streptophyta; class Magnoliopsida; order Arecales; family Arecaceae; genus Cocos; species Cocos nucifera. The sequence goes on from QRFJ01001923.1 coordinate 164,606, forward strand.
TAGATCCCATCTTGATGCAATCCAGTTCATACAAAGAACATGTCACAGCCAACATACACCTCAGGGTTCCATATGGCTAGGAGACCGAGTAATGGTGTAGTCAAACTATAACACCCTCAAGGTGAACTGTCGATGCATCTCAGGTCAAAGAACCAGACACACTACTGCAGCATCGAGTCAGTCATTGACGAGAAGGTAAACTTCCTAATGACTACTCGAGGTGGTCACGCTCAGTGCCCTCATTCTCTAACGAGTACCTATACTCTCGCTATGGTGTCTCCACACTGTAGACTCAAGACTCATCTACTAAAGAGAAGCGATCGTACACCAACCTTCCGGATCAATCACCATCCTCGTGATGATCCTATGGTCAGGAGCTGTTTATGAGTTAATAATGATTATTCATGTCTTAAATTTTCAACTCTTGAAAATATGAATTATCATTACCATTAACTCAAAGGATGTATCACAGACACTAAATACACATGTGTGATAGAAAATAACCCATTTTATAAATTATAGTCAAAATTACAATTTTGCCCCTAGAAGTGTATTACAAGTGTCAGCCAATTCTGGCTTCTAGGGCACATATATCTAACATAAACTAGATGGTAATCGAAGAGAGTATGTTCCCACGGCTACTGCAGCAACTCTTGCTCCATTACCAATGCGTAGGATCATATCTCCATCCCTCAGCCTCCTGCTATCCTCAAGACCTTGCATGGAAGTGCACAGATGAGCACTAGAACCAGAGTCAAGCACCCAACTGGGTGCAGAAGAAACCATAAGGTTAGACTCAATAACGAGCATACCTCCAGAAGGACCTTCCTTCTTGTTCTTCAGGGTGCCTAGGTAAGTAGGGCAGTTCTGCTTCTAATGGCCGTCGCTGTTGCAATGGAAATACTTTTCTTTGACATCAGCCTTCTTCTTCGGCTCTGCCTTTTTCTTCTTTGATCCTTCCATCTTTTGCTTTTTCATAGACTTCTTTTTCTTTCCATAAGACTTTCTTTTGGAAGAAGTTCGTTTCATAGCAAGAACTGAGCCTTTAGAACCTTTCACAGAAAGCTCAGCGGTAACCAGCATATTCATTAATTCGGCCAAGGAATTCTGAAGTTAATGCATGTGGTAATTCATGATGAATTGCCCATATGCATCAGTCAAGGATTGCAGAATAATATCATTCTACAGGTCCAAGTCCAACTTCACACCGAGCTTCTCAAGCTCTTCCATGTCCTTGATCATTGTCAGACAGTGATCTTGGACTGATTATCCATCACGCATCTTAGCCTTAAAAGGTCATTTTGTGACTTGATATTTGGCTGCGCAACTCTGTTCACCAAACATCTCCTACAGGTGAGCCAACATTTGGTGTGCAGTCCCGATATCCTCATGTTGGCACTGGAGCTCATCAGACATCGAGCCCAACATGTAATATCTGGCCTTATTATCTTCGTCTATCCATTTTTTCAGAGATGCTCTCTGTTCAATAGATGGACGGGCTGGTAAGGTGGGAGGGTCCTGATCCAAAACATGGGTTAACTTCTCAGAACCCAAAATAATTTTGTAGTTTCTGAGCCAATCTTTATAATTAGGTCCGGTCAGTCTGTGTGTGTCCAAGATATGTGCCAATGGGTTGGACGTAGACATTTTTCTGTAGAGAGTCAAAGATTCTAGTTAGACATTGTAATTTTGACTTGACCAATTTGTTTAGGAATTTTATTTTTAAACAAATTAGCTCCCACTATTTTCTCGGATCCCTACACTTCCTCTGTAGAGATGCGAAAATGTCCACGATTAATGATTTCTAGTGGGTGGTGCGGTCTCACCAACTGACTCATCACCTCACCTAACAGTTATTGGTGATGGGTTAGCCAATGAGTAAACAACTCTTGTTCAATGATTCTCTAATCATGGTGCACCCAAACTTGGTCTCTAATTCATGAATCTCACCGTATCCGGAATATTGATCCACTCCTTAGTTAAGTCAGACCCACCATTTGCATAGACTGGGTTCCTAATTGAGTCTCTCACCGTATCCGAAATATTGAGCCCAACTCATCCTCCAGCCCATAGCATCCAATGCCTAATGGACATGGTTGCATCTTCCCGGTGCAACTGAGCCACTGTATCCAATCAAGAATAATCAACCCCGGGAAGGGCCCGCACATCTACAATGGTGGAAGACCTCAGACTTAATCTTTTCTTAGGGAGAATTGATTTAGGTCTCATTAGACTAGACTTGGCTTAGTCATTACAATTATGACTAACCTAGTGGCATGGGTTAGCTCAGATTATTGACCACCTCAAATCAGAACTGTGTCAATAGATATGGCCAGGTAAGTGAGATCGATGGAAGGAATATGCCATTAACTCGTACAAGAATGCATTCAAGTCGAGTAGCTTCCAATTAAAAACCAGTCGGTCGTATGTGCCAAACTTACCTTAGACACCAAATTATTGAGTCAGAACCAATTGGGTTATCCTACAATCCAGACTCTAACCTCTGAGCCTAATTAGGTCTTGCTTGATCGTGACTCGATCTTGACCCAGACTTAATCCTATTAGGCTGGTCAATTTAAGCATTGTTGATCCCATCTAACCAACTCTTGATTCGGTTTGATCAACTGCTTAGACCTAATTGAGCTACCCAAGCCCGAACCCAGTATTATGAATATGTCTTAGATCTAAAGTTCTCAATTTTAAATCTAATTAATATTCCATAAACTTAATTCTTAATTAAGTAGGGTTCATAAACAAAATATGCACAATAAATCCTAGGGTTTCAGGATCTAGGGTTTTGCAGAAAGTAAGTTTTGGGTTTCTGATTAAGGACGAACATGCAGCACCCCTACACATCATAAGAACACCCCATCGAATGAGAAGAGAGGGCCTTCAAACCCTTCTTCATTCTTATGATCGGACGGCCAAGAGGAATGCCTTAATCAGGAACATTCAATACTACAAAATAGTATCAGATCTATATCATATATCTCATATATAAAGTAGATCTAATCATGGCATATTTTGCATACATCTCATGTATCGAATCATGCATATTTTTAGATCTAAATTATCTCATAATAATCTAAAAATTAGATTTAAATTGATCTTATCAAAATAAACCCTAATCTAGACAACTATGTAGAACTATTCTACAACTAGTCTAGACATGCATCAATCACATCTCATATGATGTTTAAAATTAAATAATTTTATTTGATATTTTTTAGATGTTATTATAACCATTATAATATCAAAAAATAGTAAATAAATGGATCTAAAATATGGGTTAATCAAATTAAATTGAAAACATGTAAGACTATTCTATAGAACTATTCTATTCTAGAACTAGTCATGCATATCTTCTAATCTTAGATCCAAATTATTTAATTTTAATTTTTTTCTGATTTCAAATCTGATCACATCTCATGTGATATTTGAAACCAATTATTTTCTAATTAAAATAAATTTATAATTAGATCTAAACATTTTTAGAACCATGGCTCTGTACCAGTTGAAGAAAAATCCTGATTTTTCGATCCAAGTTCATTCAGATCTGATCAAATCAAAAGATATATTTTAAAAATTTTTTATTTGATCTATATTAGATCTAGAATATTTTAGATTTGATTAATATTATTTTAATAAATAAAATAAATAAAGATAAATTAAATCAAATTTAATTTACCTGATTTGGGTAATCCTATTACCCTGTTGATGATCCTGTATGCAGCGGAAGGTTCTGGATCTAGCCACGCAAGCGCCTGGCCTCTACCGGTATCCACCTGGGCTGGATCTAGAGATCCTCTTCTTCTCTATCACATCTCCAAAAATTAGATCTAGATCTGATCTGGAGGATCTTCAAAACTCCTTTTGAAGATCAGCAGTCGTCCTTTGCAGCAGCGCAGCCTTCTTGCTTTTGATCGCCTTTCTCTTGCTTGAATCGCACCAACAAAAATCCAAAACTCCTTTTGGACGTGGAGAGCAAGGGGAGAAGGTGGTTTGGTGTGGAGAAGGAGGGGAGAGGCAGCCTTGGGGCATATGGAAACTCTTATTCAATCATAATCTGAGTTGGGCGCAGGGTCTTATTTATAGACTAACTGTGATCCAACTCCTCTTCTTCCCAACCAATCACAACCCTTTGTGAAATCAGATCTAAATCTGATTAGTGGGAATACAGTCCCCTGGATTCCTCCTTAGAGGGTGCCTAAGACCAGTCAAACTGGATTCTTAGAAGAACTCTAATTGGAATCCAAAAAGGAGATGGAGTCCTTGTCCAACAAGGACTCCTAGGCGCCTCCAACTTGGGCACATGCCTAGGGTGGCGTGCATCCTTCTCCTTGCCAGGTTCTAGTAGGGGGATAGGCCCCCACCAGTTCTTCAATAGGTGCATTACATGTGGTCAAAAGTCAAAGTGTCAATGGTCAACGTTTGACCAGTCAAAGGTAGACTTTTGACCAAAGTCAAAGAACAAGAAATGACAGGTGACCAAAAATGGCAGGTAATGTCTTACAAAATAAGACAACCTTTTCTGACTTGGACAATCCTCCAGTCAGACCATATGAAGGCCTCTGATTGAGCACAAACTCCTTTGGCTCAGACAGGACAACTTATTTATGATAGCAAAAGAAGAACGTTAGGTTCAATCGAGTGCTAGCACGATTTCCTTGAACCTAATTGAATCTCATTCAGATCAATTGAACTAGATCAGTTCAATTGATGATCACCAGATTCAAACCCTTATTTGTGTGACCCAGTTAGGTTCAGTTCTGTATGGTAATAGGATATGTCATGATCTCTATCATCGACATCATCGAAACTCCTTTCGATGGATCAGAACTCTTCTGATTCGAACAGCTAGAATGATTGATCATCTAAATCATTCTAATTGCTCCCAAAATCCACCAGTGACACCTAGCAGTATATGGTGGCAACCCATCAGAGCTGAATGCGAACCTCTTGGTGTAGCTACCTGTGTGATTCAGTTCTTCTATCTTGAGCCCCGATCAGATTAGGGTTAAGGTAAACTCGTCAAACCCTAGTTTCTGTCATATGATGTAATCATTCGATTCGAGTCCAATGTGAAAATCTAAATAGAAACTCTTTCTATTATTTCACTCTGCCATGGCCATGGGCTTCTGGACTTGATTCTCATGATTATCATAGGGCTGCTCCTCTACCACCGAGGTAGATAGATTCCATCTTGATGCCATCCAGTTCCTACAATGAACATGCTATAGCCAACATACACCTCAGGGTTCCATATGGCTAGGAGACCGAGTAATGGTGTAGTCAAACTATAACACCCTCAAGGTGAACTGCCGATGCACCTCAGGTCAAAGAACCAGACACACTACTGCAGCATCGAGTCAGTCATTGACGAGAAGGTAGACTCCCTAATGACTACTCAAGGTGGTCACGCTCAGTGCCCTCGTTCTCTAACGAGTATCTGTACTCTCGCTCTGGTGTCTCCATACTGTAGACTTAAGACTCATCTACTAAAGAGAAGCGATTGTACACCAACCTTTCGGATCAATCACCATCCTCGTGATGATCCTATGGTCAGGAGCAATTTATAAGTTAATAATGATTATTCATGTCTTAAATTTTCAACTCTTGAAAATATGAATTATCATTACCATTAACTCAAAGGATGTATCACAGACACTAAATACACATATATGATAGAAAATAACTCATTTATTAATTTTAGTCAAAATTATAATTTTACCCCTAGAAGTGTATTACAAGTGTCAGCCAATTCTGGCTTCTAGGGCACATATATCTAACAGCAACAAACTTTGCCTCACAAACTGAATCAGCCATAGCGTGCTACTTGGAACTCTTCCAGCAAATGGCCCCAACATTAAGGATGAATATATATCACGATACACTCTTGCTATCATCATGATCAGACTAAAAACTAGAGTCTATGAACCCCACCAATTTTAAGTTTGATTCACCATATACAAGCCACTAATCCTTAGTATTTCTTAAATGCTTTAGGATGGTCTTAACAACCTTCCAGTGGTTCTCTCCTAGATCAGATTGGTATCTACTCACTACCCCTAGTGAGTATACCACATCTGGTCGTGTACATATCATGGCATATATGATAGAACCCACTGTCGAAGTATATGGTATTCTACTCATACGCACTATTTCTAGAGGTGTTGTCAGACAATCCCTCTTTGAAAGAGAAATTCTATGACCCATCGGTAGATAGCCTTTCTTGTAATTCTCCATGCTGAATCATTTCAGCACAATATTAATGTATGTAGACTGGGACAATCCAAGCAACCTTTTAGATCTATCTCTATAGATCTTCATCCCTAGGATGTAGGAAGCTTCTCCTAGATCTTTCATGGAGAACTGTGATGACAGCCAGATCTTTATTCCTTGTAATGCAGGGATATCATTCCCGATTAAGAGAATGTCATTCACATACCATACTAGAAATACTATTACTGAACCATTAGCCCACTTAAATATGTAGGACTCCTCTTCATTCTTAATGAAGCCATATATTTTGATTGTTCTATCAAATCATATGTTTTAGCTCTGAGATGCATGCTTAAGTCCATAAATGGACCTTTGAAGCTTACACACTTTAGACTCATCTATGGATGTGAATCCTTCAGGCTATATCATATACACCTCTTTATCTAGCTCTCCATTTAGGAAAACCATTTTTACATCCATCTACCAGATTTCATAGTCCAGATCGACAGCAATGGCAAGCATAATTCGAATGAATTTGAGCATTGCCACGAGAGAGAACGTCTCGTCATAGTCAATACCATAACATTGACGATATCCCTTGGCAACCAGATGGACTTTATAGATCTCCACCTTTTCATCTACGCTCCTTTTTCTTTTAAAGATCCACTTACATCCTATAAATTTTATCCCTTTAGGTGGGTCAACCAATGTCCATATATCATTGACCTTCATGGATTCCATTTTGAATTTCATGGCCTCAAGACATTTCTTAGAGTCGAATCTCTGTATTGCATCCATGTAGGTGATTGGGTCCTGATCGTTCTCATCGAGTTCGATAGGATCTCCATCCTGAATCAGAAAATCATAGTATCTATCTTATTTGACGTGGTACTCTACCAGATCGCCTTAAGGATGCATCTATAATAAATTCTGGATCTAATCTAATTAGATCCAGCTCAGGTTCAACAACTTATGTCTGTTCTTTCACCTATCATACTTCATCAAGTTCGACCTTAGAGGCATTATTTCCTTCACCAAGGAACTCCTTTTCTAAAAGGGCTACCTTAAGACTGACAAACACTTTTTGCTCATCAGCAAGGTAGAAGTAGTATCCTTTGATTTCTTTTGGGTAACCTATAAAACTACACATATCAGATCTAGGTCCAAGCTTGTCTGTAATTAAATATTTGACATAAGCTGGACACCCCCAAATCCTAAGCTGTGAAAGCATTGGCTTACGCCCTATCCATATCTCATATGGTGTTTTATTAACAGATTTACTCGAAATCCTATTTAAAATGTAACAAGCTGACTCGAGCACATATCCTTATAGGAAGATCGGCAAACCAGCAAATCCCATCATGGATCAAACCATGTCCAAAAGGATCCGATTTCTCCTTTCAGACACACCATTATTTTATGGTATTCTAGGAGGGGTCCATTGAAAGAGAATCCCGTTCTCCCTAAGATATGTCAGAAACTCGTTGAAAAGGGACTCACCCCCTCGGTCAGATCGAAGAGTTTTAATACTCTTTTCAGTTTGCTTTTCTACCTTATTTCAAAATAGTTTGAATATTTCAAATGACTCCAACTTATGCTTCATTAAATAGACATACCCATACCTCGATAGGTTGTCTGTGAAGGTTACGAAGTAGAAATATCCACCTCTAGCACTTGAGCTCATGGATCCACATACATCCGAATGTATGAGACTCAGGAGTTCAGTGGCTCATTCACCTTTTTCAGTAAAAGATGACTTGGTCATCTTACCAAGAAGATAGAACTCATAGGTCGAAAGTGATTCACAACCACTAATCTCAAGAATTTCTTATTGAGCTAACCTGTTAATTCTATTCTTGCTAATATGACCTAGCCTACAGTGCCAAAGGTAGACATCAGATACATCACTAATTCTAAGACATTTACCAGATGATTGAACTATGTTAATAGGCATAGAAAGTAAATAAATTTCATTATTCAATTGTCCAATCAAAATTGTAACACCATTCAAAATGACATTACAAAATTTTTTTTTTATTGATATTTCAAAACCATTCATGGCCAAAAGGTCTAAAGAAATGGCATTCAATAAGAAAGTTGGACAATAATGACATTCATTTAGAATAACTTTATTTGAATTGATTACAAGGTTCATAATTTCTAAAGCTAGAATTAAAACTTATCTTCTATCTCCAACATTCAGGAACCTCTCACCTTGATCAAATCTCCTACTGACCTGCAAGTCCTGCATAGAATTATAAATATGATAAGAGCTTCCAGTATCTAATACCCAAGCAGTAGAATCAAATAAGAAAAAATTATAAGGTGTTATCATATAATTACCTTGCCCAGCAACCACTTGCTTCTTCCTCGACCTGTTCGAATCCAGGGAGGCAATGTACAGAGGATAGTTCCTCTTTCAGTACCTCAACTTCTTATAGAAGAAGCACTCTACCTGGCTCTGGTCGGGCTTGCGCTTCTTGGTCCAACCCTGTATAGTCGTCCTAGTGTTTGGCTGCACCTTCTTGTTCTTCTTTCCTTTCTTAAAGAGTCGACGACCAGAAGAAGACCCTCCCACTACATTCACCATCTCCTTATGGAGTTGGTGATCCTTCTCAAAGTTCTGCAGCAACCCCAACAATTCGTAGTAGTTGATTGCAGGCTTTATCATTCTAAAATTAGTTAGGAAGGGGAGGAAGGACTTGGAAAAGGAATTAAGGATAGCATCCTTCCAAGCTTGCTAAGGCACTCAATCATCTCGATCATGTACAATACATGATCGGTGACTGAGGTGTTAGATATATATGCCCTAGAAGCCAGAATTAGCTGACACTTATAATGCACTTCTAGGGGCAAAATTATAATTTTGACTAAAATAAATAAAATGGGTTATTTTCTATCACATAAGTGTATTTAGTGTCTGTGATACATTCTTTGAGTTAATGGTAATGATAATTCATATTTTCAAGAGTTGAAAATTTAAGACATGAATAATCATTATTAACTCATAAAATGCTCCCGACCATAGGATCATCACGAGGATGGTGATTGATCCGGAAGGTTGGTGTACAATCGCTTCTCTTTAGTAGATGAGTCTTGAGTCTACGGTGTGGAGACATCGAAGCGAGAGTACAGATACTCATTAGAGAATGAGGGCACTGAGCATGACCACCTCGAGTAGTCATTAGGAAGTCTACCTTCTCATCAATGACTGACTCGATGCTGCGGTGGTGTGTCTGGTTCTTTGACCTAAGGTGCATCGATAGTTCACCTTGAGGGTGTTATAGTTTGACTACACCAATACTTGGTCTCCTAGCCATTCGAAATCCTGAGGTGTATGTTGGCTATAGCATGTTCATTATAGGAACTGGATTGCATCAAGATGGAATCTATCTACCTCGGTGGTAGAGGAGCAGCCCTATGATGATCATGAGAATCAAGTCCAAGAAGCCCATGGCCATGGTAGAGTGAAATAATAGAAAGAGTTTCTATTTAGGTTTTCACATTGGACTTGAATCGAATGATTACATCATATGACAGAAACTAGGGTTTGATGAGTTCACCTTAACCCTAATCTAATCGGGGCTCAAGATAGAAGAACTTAATCACACAGGTAGCTGCACCAAGAGGTTCGCATTCAGCTCTGATGGGTTGCCACCATATACTGCTAGGTGTCACTGGTGGATTTTGGGAGCAATTAGAATGATTTAGATGATCGATCATTCTAGCTGTTCGAATCAAAAAAGTTCTGATCCATCGAAAGAAGTTTCGATGATGTCGATGATAGAGATCATGACATATCCCATTACCATACAGAACTGAATCTAACTAGATCACACAAACAAGGGTTTGAATCTGGTGATCATCAATTGAACTGATCTAGTTCAATTGATCTGAATGAGATTCAATTAGGTTCAAAAAAATCATGCTAGCACTCGATTGAACCTAACATTCTTCTTTTACTATCATAAATAGTTATCCTGACTGAGCCAAAGGAGTTTGTGCTCGATCAGAGGCCTTCACTTGGTCTGACTGGAGCCTGTCCAGATTAGAAAAGGGTTGTCTTATTTTGTAAGACAATACCTACCATTTTTGGTCACCTGCCATTTCTCATCCTTTGACTTTGGTCAAAAGTTGACCTTTGACTGGTCAAATGTTGACCATTGACACTTTGACTTCTGTCCATGTGTCACGCACCTATTAGAGAGCTGGTGGGGGCTTGTCCCCCTATCAGAAAGTTAGCAAGGAGGAGGGCACACGCCACCCTTGGCGTGCGCCCAAGCAGGAGGCACCCAGGAGTCCCTATTGGATAGGGACTCCATCTCCTTTTTGGATTTCCAATTAGACTCCTCCTAAGAACCAACTTTGACTGGTCTTAGGTGCCATCTAAGGATGAATCCAAGGGACTCTATTCCCACCAATTAGATTTAAATCTAATTTCACAAAGGATTATGATTGGTTGGGATGAAGAGGAGTTGGATCACGCATAGTCTATAAATAAGACCCTACGCCCAACTCAAAAATAATAATGAGAGAACAATTCCCACACCCCAAGGCTGCCTCTCTCCTCCTCCTCCATGCCAAGTTCATCTTCTCCCTCTCCTCTCCATGCCCAAACTAGTTTGGGATCTAAGTTGGTGCAACCTAAGCGAGAGAAAGGCAACAGAAAGCTAGAAGGCTACGCTGCTATAAAGGACAACTGCTGATCTTCAAAAGTTATTTTGAAGATCCTCCAAATCAGATTCAGATTTGATTTTTGGAGATGTGATAGAGAATAAGAGGATCTCCAGATCCAACCTGAGTGGATACCGATAGAGGCCAGGCACTTGCACGGCTAGATCCAGAACCTTCCGCTGCTTACAGGATCATCGAACAGGTAATAGGATTACCCTACATCAAGGTAAATTAAATTTAATTTAATTTATCTAGATTTTATTTTTATTATTAGAATAATAAGAATTAGATCTAAAATATCTCAAATTTAATTTAGATCAAAGAAAATTTTTTTTCAAATATATCTCTTGATCCGATCTGATCTGAGCGAACCTGGTCCAAAAAATCAGGATTTTTCTTCAATTGGTATCAGAGTCAAGGTTCTAAAGCATTTAGATCTCATTTTAAATTTATTTTAATCAAAAAAAAAGTGATTTCAGATGTCACATGAAATATGATCAGATTTGAAATTAGAAAAATTAAAATTAAATGATTTGGATCTAAGATTAGAAAATATGCATGACTAGTTCTAAAATAGAATAGTTCTATAGAATAGTCTTGCATGTTTTTAATTTAATTTGATTAAATTATATTTTAGATCTATTTATTTATTATTTTTTGATATTATAATTATTATAATAACATCTAAAAAATGGCAAATAAAATTATTTAATTTTAATATCATATGAGATATGATTGATGCATGTCTAGACTAGTTGTAGAATAGTTCTACATAGTTGTCTAGATTAGAGTTTATTTTGATAAGATCAATTTAAATCTAATTTTTTAAATTATTATGAGATAATTTAGATCTAAAAATATGCATGATTCGATACATGAGATGTATGCAAAATATGCCATGATTAGATCTAATTTGTATATGAGATATATGATATAGATCTAAAACTATTTTGTAGTATTACATGTTCCTGATTAAGGCGTTCCTCTTAGCCGTCCAATCATAAGAATGAAGAAGGATTTAAAGGCCCTCTCCTCCCATCCGATGGGGTGTTCTTATGACGTGTAGGGGTGCTGCGCATTCGTCCTTAATCAGAAATTCAAAACTTACTTTCTGTAAAATCCTAGATCCTGAAATCCTAGGATTTATTATGCATATTTTATTTATGAACCCTACTTAATTAAGAATTAAGATTATGAAATATTAATTAGATCTAAAATTGAGAATTTTAGATCTAAGACATATTCATAATACTGGGTTCGGGCTTGGGTAGCTCAATTAGGTCTAAGCGGTTGATCAAACCGAATCAAGAGTTGGTTAGATGGGATCAATAATGCTTAAATTGACCAGCCTAATAGGATTAAGTCTGGGTCAAGATCGAGTCACGATCAAGCAAGACCTAATTAGGCTCAGAGGTTAGAGTCTGGATTGTAGGCTAACCCAATTGGTTCTGACTCAACAATTTGGTGTCTAAGGTAAGTTTGGCACATACGACCGACTGGTTTTTAATTGGGAGCTACTCGATCTGAATGCGTTCTTGTACAAGTTAATGGCATATCCCTTCCACCGGTCTCACTTACCTAGCCATATCTGTTGACTCAGTTCTGATTTGAGGTGGTCAATAATCTGAGCTAACCCATGCCACTAGGTTAGTCATAATTGTTATGACTATGATAAGTCTAGTTTAATGAGACCTGAATCAATTCTTCCTAAGAAAAGATTAAGTCTGAGGTCTTCCACCATTGTAGATGTGCGGGCCCTTCCCGAGGTTGATTGTTCTCGACTGGATACAGTGGCTCAGTTGCATCGGAAAAGATGCAACCATGTCTATTAGGCATTGGATGCTATGGGCTGGAGGATGAGTTGGGCTCAAATATTCCGGATACGGTGAGAGACTCAATTAGGAATCCAGTCTATGCAAATGGTGGGTCTGACTTAACTAAGGAGTGGATCAATATTTCGAATATGGTGAGATTCATGAATTAGAGTCCAAGTTTGAATGCATCATGATTAGAAAATTATTGAACAAGAGTTGTTCACTCATTGGCTAACCCATCACCAATAACTGTTAGGTGAGGTAATGAGTCAGTTGGTGAGACCGCACCATCCACTAGAAATCATTAATCATGGAGATTTTTGCATCTCTACAGAGGGAGTGTAGGGATCCAAGAAAATAATGGGATCTAATTTGTTTAAAAATAAAATTTCTAAACAAATTGGTCAAGTCATAATTACAGTATCTAACTAGAATCTTTGACTTCTATAGAAAAATATCTGCATCCAATCCATTAGCACGTATCCTAGACACAAATAGACTTACCGAACCCAATTATAAAGATTGGCTCAGGAACTACAAAATTATTTTGGGTTCCAAGAAGTTAACCCATGTATTGGACCAGGACCCTCCCACCTTACCAGCCCATCCATCCATTGAATGGAGAGCGTCTCTAAAAAAATGGATAGACGAAGATAATAAGGCCAGATATTACATGTTAGGCTCGATGTCTAATGAGCTCCAGCGCCAACATGAAGATATCGGGACTGCTCATCAAATGTTGGCTCACCTGTAGGAGATGTTTGGTGAACAGAGTCGCACAGCCAAATATCAAGTCCCAAAATGACTTTTTATGGCTAAGATGCGTGATGGGCAGTCAGTCCAAGATCACTATCTGATGATGATCAAGGACTTGAAAGAGCTTAAGAAGCTCGGTGTGAAGTTAGACTTGGATCTATAGAAGGACATTATTCTGCAATCCTTGACTGATGCATATCGACAATTCATCATGATTTACCACATGAATAAACTTCAAAATTTCTTGATCGAATTAATGAACATGCTGGTCACCGCTGAGCTTTTTATAAAAGGTTCTAAAGGCTCAATTCTTGCTATGAAATGAACTTCTTCCAAAAGAAAGTCTTCTAAAAAGAAAAAGAAGTTTGCAAAAAAGCAGAAGGTGGAAAGAGGAAAGAAGAAGAAGGCAAAGCCAAAGAAGAAGGCCAATGTCAAAGAAAAATATTTTTATTGCAACAGCAACGGCCACTAGAAGCAGAACTGCCCTACTTACCTGGCCACCCTAAAGAACAAGAAGGAAGGTCCTTCTGGAGGTATGCTCATTATTGAGTCTAACCTTATGGTTTCTTCTACATCCAGTTGGGTGCTTGACTCTGGTTCTAGTGCTCATCTGTGCACTTTCATGTAGGATCTTATGGATAGCAGAAGGCTGAGGGATGGAGACATAATCCTACACATCAAAAATGGAGCAAGAGTTGCTGTAGTGGTGGTGGAAACATTTTCTCTTTGATTACCATCTGGTTTAGACTTAGTTTTGAAAGACTGTTATTATGTGCCGGCTGAAGGAAAATTCTGATTTTTCGAACCAGGTTCGTTCAGATCTGATCAAATCAAGAAATATATTTCAAATTTTTTTTGCTTTGATTTAGATCAGATCTGAAATATTTTAGATCTGATTCTTATTATTTTAATAATTATAATAAAATCAAATAAATTAAATCAAATTTAATTTAGCTTGGAGTAGGTAATCCTATTACCCGTTGATGAACCTGTAAGCAGTGGAAGGTTCTGGATCTAGCCATGCAAGTGCCTGGCCTCTACCGGTATCCACTTGGGTTGGATTTGGAGATTCTCTTCTTTTCTATCACGTCCCCAAAAATCAAATCTGGATCTGATCTGGAGGATCTTCAAAACTCCTTTTGAAGGTCAGTAGTTGTCCTATGCAGTAGTGCAGCCTTCTAGCTTTCAGTCGCCTTTCTTTCATCTAGATCGCACCAACCAAGCTCCAAAACTCTTTTGGATGTGGAGAGAATAGGGAGAAGGTGGGTTTGGCATGGAGGAAGAGGGGAGAGGAGGCCTTGGGCATTGGAAATTGAATTCTCCAATCATACAATCTGAGTTGGGTGCAGGGTCTTATTTATAGACTATCTATGATCCAACTCCTCTCCTTCCCAATCAATCACAACTCTTTGTGAAATTAGATCTAAATCTGATTGGTGAGAATAGAGTCCCCTAGATTCCTCCTTAGAGGGAGCCTAAGACTAGTCAAAGTTGGTTCTTAGGAGAACTCTAATCGAAATCCAAAAAGAAGATGGAGTCTCTATCCAACAGGGACTCCTGGGCGCCTCCAGCTTGGGCACATGCTAAGGGTGGCATGCACCCTCCTCCTTGCTAGGTTTTGGTAGGGGATAGGCCCCCACCAGCTCTCCAATAGGTGTGTGACACATGAACAAAAGTCAAAGTGTCAATGGTCAACATTTGACCAGTCAAAGGTCAACTTTTGACCAAAGTCAAAGGATGAAAAATGGCAGGTGACCAAAAATGGTAGGTAATATCTTACAAAATAAGACAACCTTTTCTAACTTGGACAAGCTCCAGTCAAACAAAGTGAAGGCCTCTAAATGAGCATAAACTCCTTTGGCTCAGTAAGGACAACTATTTATGATAGTAAAAGAAGAACATTAGGTTCAATCATGTGCTAGCACGATTTCCTTGAACCTAATTGAATCTCATTCAGATCAATTGAACTGGATCAGTTCAATTGATGATCACTAGATTCAAACCCTTATTTGTGTGATCCAGTTAGGTTCAATTCTGTATGGTAATGGGATATGTCATGATCTCTATCATCGACATCATCGAAACTCCTTTCGATGGATCAGAACTCTTCTGATTCGAACAACTAGAATGATCGATCATCTAAATCATTCTAATTGCTCCAAAAATCCACCAGTGACACCTAGTAGTATATAGTGGCAACCCATCAGAGCTGAATGCGAACCTCTTGGTGCAGCTATCTATGTGATTAAGTTCTTCTATCTTAAGCCTTCGATCAGATTAGGGTTAAGGTAAACTCATCAAATCCTAGTCTCTGTCATATGATGTAATCATTCGATTTCAAGTCTAATGTGAAAACCTAAATAGAAACTCTTTCTATTATTTCACTCTGCCATGGCTATGGACTTCTGGACTTGATTCTCATGATCATCATAGGGCTGCTCCTCTACCACCGAGGTAGATAGATTCAATCTTGATGCTATCCAGTTCCTACAATGAACATGCTATAGCCAACATACACCTCAGGATTCCGTATAGCTAGGAGATCGAGTAATGGTGTAGTCAAACTATAACACCCTCAAGATGAACTACCGATGCATCTCAGGTCAAAGAACTAGACACACTACTGCAGCATCGAGTCAGTCATTAACGAGAAGGTAGACTCCCTAATGACTACTCGAGATGGTCACACTCAGTGCCCTCGTTCTCCAACGAGTACCTATACTCTCGCTCCAGTGTCTCCACACCATAGACTCAAGACTCATCTACTAAAGAGAAGCGATTATACACCAACCTTCCGGATCAATCACCATCCTCGTGATGATCCTATGGTCAGGAGCATTTTATGAGTTAATAATGATTATTCATGTCTTAAATTTTCAACTCTTGAAAATATGAATTATCATTATCATTAACTCAAAGAATGTATCGCAGACACTAAATACACATATGTGATAGAAAATAACCCATTTTATTGATATTAGTCAAAATTATAATTTTACCCCTAGAAGTGTATTACAAGTGTCAGCCAATTCTGACTTCTAGGGCACATATATCTAACAATCTCTCACTTATCCTAAAGCCAATTAGCTACAAGTCTAAGTCTCATCTTCTCAAGGTGGGTTTCGATCTTC
>QRFJ01001923.1:182202-237531 GCA_006176705.1 Cocos nucifera
TAATCCCCTCTTAGAGTTTTCCATACTAAACCTCTTTAGTACTTCCTCTATGTACATCTTCTGTGAAAGTCCTAGCATCCTATTCGGTCTATCCCTATAGACCTTAATTCCTAGAATAAAGGATGCTTCACCTAGGTCTTTCATGGAGAATTCCTTGGACAACCATATTTTGACTGTCGTCAACATGGGAATATCATTCCCAATAAGGAGGATGTCATCCACGTACAATACGAGGAAGACAACAGCGCTCCCACTGACCCTTTTGAAAACACATGGTTCCTCTTCATTTTTGATGAAACCAAACTTTTTGATCACATCATTGAAATGAGTGTTCCAGCTCCGAGATGCTTGCTTAAGTCCATATATGGACCTTTGCAGCTTGCAAACCTTGTGATCAGTATCACTGGATGTGAAACCTAGCGGCTGTTCCATATAGATATCTTCCTCAAGATATCCATTTAAGAACGCCATTTTCACATCCATTTGCCATATTTCATAATCGAAATAGGCTGCAACGGCAAGCAATGTGCGGATGGATTTTAGCATAGCCACTGGGGAAAAGGTATCCTGATAGTCAATGCCTTCGCGTTGACTATAACCTTTTGCCACTAGTCTAGCCTTGAATGTCTCCACATTCCCATCTGCACCAATCTTTCTCTTGAAGATCCATTTACACCCAATAGGTACTATACCTTCTGGTGGATCTACCAAGGTCCAGACTTGGTTTGAGTGCATCGAGTCAATTTCTGACTGCATTGCCTCTAGCCATTTCTCAGAGTCGATATCTGATATCGCCTCGTTGTAGGTTTTGGGATCATCACCATGAGCACCATTACCTATGAGGAATATTTCCTCTACTTCCTCTGAAATAATACCTAAGTATCTTTCAGGGGGATGGAAAACTCTTTCCGATCTACGAGGTGGAGGAGGTAGTGTTCTTATTGGCTCAACCTGATTTGGTTCCAATTGGTCCTTAGCTCGTTGTACTTGTGAGACTTTCTCATCAAGCTTAATCTGCTTTCCAATGCCGCTATCTTGAATAAACTATTTTTCAAGAAATATGGCATGTCGACTCACAATCACATTGTGGTCTTCTAGAATGTAGAAATAGTATCCTAATGACTCTTTAGGATATCCTATGAATCGAGCTCTAAAGGACCTAAACTCTAACTTGTCCGCTTGTTGTCTTTTGACATGAGTCGGACAACCCCAAATTCTGAGATGACTCAGACTTGGTTTCTTACCATGCCATATCTCATACGGTGTGGTAGGAACGATTTAGAGGGAACCCTATTCAGTAGATAAATTGAAGTTAACAATGAATGTCCCCAAAGAAAATCAGGGAGGTCTGTGAAGCTCATCATGGATCGAACCATATCCAATAGAGTCCGATTTCTCCGTTCTGAAACCCCATTGAGTTGAGGTGTTCCTGGTGGAGTCCATTGAGAGACTATGCCATTTTTCTTGAGATAGTCTAGGAATTCCCGGCTAAGGTATTCACCTCCTCGATCTGATCGAAGAACCTTAATGGGTTTTCCAGTTTGTTTTTCTACTTCATGTCTGAATTCTTTGAACTTTTCAAAAGCTTCAGACTTGTGTCTCATAAGATACACATACCCATACCTAGACAGATCATCGGTAAAGGTAATGAAGTAGACAAAATTGCCTCTAGCCGGCACATCAAATGGGCCGCACACATCAGTATGTACTAGGGCAAGGAGATCTGTGGCCCTCTCCCCATGTCCAACAAAAGGGAGTTTAGTCATTTTGCCTTGAAGACAAGATTCACAAGTTGGATATGACTCAAAAGTCAATGGACTCAATAGCCCATTTTTCTCCAATTTGTTGATCCTATCTTCTGCTATATGACCTAATCTCAGGTGCCATAGATATCTGTCGTTTGGACTATCCCTAGGTCGTTTGGCATTCACATTTTGCTCGATAGTTAAAACAGGTACATCAATATGTAGCTGATAAAGACCATTAATAAGAAAACCATTTGCAATTTTATTTCTTTCATAAAGAATGTTACAATGGTCCTTAAAGAAGGTAATCACATAACCTTCTTGTGCTAAGCATGAAACAGAAATCAAATTCCTGCTAGCTGCAGGCACATAATAACAGTCTTTTAAAACTAAGTCTAAACCAGATGGTAATCGAAGAGGGTATGTTCCCACGGCTACTGCAGCAACTCTTGCTCCATTACCGATGCGTAGGATCATGTCTCCATCCCTCAGCCTCCTGCTATCCTCAAGACCCTGCATAGAAGTGCACAGATGAGCACTAGAACCAGAGTCAAGCACCCAACTGGATGCAGAAGAAACCGTAAGGTTAGACTCAATAACGAGCATACCTCCAGAAGGACCTTCCTTCTTGTTCTTCAGGGTGGCCAGGTAAGTAGGGCAGTTCCGCTTCCAATGGCCGTCGCTGTTGCAATGGAAACACTTTCCTTTGCCATCGACCTTCTTCTTCGGTTCTGCCTTCTTCTTCTTTGATCCTTCCACCTTTTGCTTTTTCACAGACTTCTTTTTCTTTCCATAAGACTTTCTTTTGGAAGAAGTCCATTCCATAGCAAGAACTGAGCCTTTAGAACCTTTCATAGAAAGCTCAGCGGTAACCAGCATATTCATTAATTCGGCCAAGAAATTTTGAAGTTTATGCATGTGGTAATTCATGATGAATTGCCCATATGCATCAGTCAAGGATTGCAGAATAATATCGTTCTGCAAATCCAAGTCCAACTTCACACCGAGCTTCTCAAGCTCTTCCATGTCCTTGATCATTGTCAGACAGTGATCTTGGACTGACTGCCCATCACGCATCTTAGCCTTAAAAAGTCATTTCGTGACTTGATATTTGGCTGCGCGACTCTGTTCACCAAACATCTCCTGCAGGTGAGCCAACATTTGGCGAGCAGTCCCGATATCTTCATGTTGGCGCTGGAGCTCATCAGACATCGAGCCCAACATGTAGTATCTGGCCTTATTGTCTTCGTCTATCCATTTTTCCAGAGATGCTCTCTGTTCAGTGGATGGACGAGCTGGTAAGGTGGGAGGGTCCTGATCCAAAACATGTGTTAACTTCTCTGAACCCAAAACAATTTTGTAGTTCCTGAGCCAATCTTTATAATTGGGTCCAGTCAGTCTATGTGTGTCTAGGATACGTGCCAGTGGGTTGGAAGCAGACATTTTCCTGTAGAGAGTCAAAGATTCTAGTTAGATACTGTAATTTTGACTTGACCAATTTATTTAGGAATTTTATTTTTAAACAAATTAGCTCCCACTATTTTCTCGGATCCCTACACTCCCTCTGTAGAGATGCGAAAATCTCCGCGATTGATGATTTCTAGTGGGTGGTGCGGTCTCACCAACTGACTCATCACCTCACCTAACAGTTATTGGTGATGGGTTAGCCAATGAGTGAACAACTCTTGTTCAATGATTCTCTAATCATGGTGCACCCAAACTTGGTCTCTAATTCATGAATCTTCACCGTATCCAGAATATTGATCCACTCCTTAGTTAAGTCAGACCCACCATTTGCATAGACTGGGTTCCTAATTGGGTCTCTCACCGTATCCGGAATATTGAGCCCAACTCATCCTCCAGCCCATAGCATCCAATGCCTAATAGACATGGTTGCATCTTCCCGGTGCAACTGAGCCACTGTATCCTAGCCGAGAACAATCAACCCCGGGAAGGGCCCGCACGTCTACAATGGTGGAAGACCTCGGACTTAATCTTTTCTTAGGGAGAATTGATTCAGGTCTCATTAAACTAGACTTGGCTTAGTCATAACAATTATGACTAACCTAGTGGCATGGGTTCAGCTCGGATTATTGACCACCTCAGATCAGAACTGTGTCAACAGATATGGCCAGGTAAGTGAGACCGGTGGAAGGAATATGCCGTTAACTCGCACAAGAACGCATTCAGGTCGAGTAGCTTCCAATTAAAAACCAGTCGGTCGTATGTGCCAAACTTACCTTAGACACCAAATTGTTGAGTCAGAACCAATTGGGTTAGCCTACAATCCAGACTCTAACCTCTGAGCCTAATTAGGTCTTGCTTGATCGTGACTCGATCTTGACCCAGACTTAATCCTATTAGGCTGGTCAATTTAAGCATTGTTGATCCCATCTAACCAACTCTTGATTCGGTTTGATCAACCGCTTAGACCTAATTGAGCTACCCAAGCCCGAACCCAGTATTATGAATATGTCTTAGATCTGAAATTCTCAATTTTAGACCTAATTAATATTCCATAAACTTAATTCTTAATTAAGTTGGGTTCATAAACAAAATATGCACAATAAATCCTAGGGTTTCAGGATCTAGGGTTTTGCAGAAAGTAAGTTTTGGGTTTCTGATTAAGGACGAACACGCAGCACCCCTACACGTCATAAGAACACCCCATCGAATGGGAAGAGAGGGCCTTCAAACCCTTCTTCGTTCTTATGACCGGACGGCCAAGAGGAACGCCTTAATCAGGAACATGTAAATCTACAAAACAGTTATAGATCTATATCATATATCTCATATACAAATTTAGATCTAATCAAGGCATATTTTGCATACATCTCATGTATCAATTCATGCATGTTTTTAGATCTAAATTATCACATAATAATCTAAAAAATTAGATTTAAATTGATCTAATCAAAATAAATTCTAATCTAGACAATTATGTAGAACTATTCTACAATTAGTCTAGTCATGCATCTATCATATCTCATATGATATTTAAAATTAAATAATTTTTATTTGCTGTTTATCAGATGTTATTATAACACTTATAATATCAAAAAATAGTAAATAAGAAGATCTAAAATATGATTTAATCAGATTAAATCAAAGACATGCAAAACTATTCTATAGAACTATTCTATTCTAGAACTAGTCATGCATATCTTCATGTTCTTAGATCCAAATCATTTAATTTTAATTTTTCTGATTTCAGATCTGATCACATCTCATGTGACATCTGAAATCATTTTATTTTTTAATTAAAATAAAATTAAAATCAGATCTAAATAATCTAGAACCATGGCTCTGATACCAGTTGAAGGGAAATCCTGATTTCCCGGTCCAGGTTCGTCCAGATCTGATTAGATCAAGAGATATATTTCAAAAATTTTCTCTTGATCTCAATCAGATCTTGATATATTTCAGATCTAATTCTTATTATTTTAATAAATAAAATAAAACAAGATAAATTAAATCAAATTCAATTTACCTGATTTGGGTAATCCTATTACCCTGTAGATGATCCTGATTGCAGCGGAAGGTTCTGGATCTTAGCCACGCAAGCGCCTGGCCTCTACCGGTATCCACTCGGGTTGGATCTGGAGATCCTCTTCTTCTCTATCACACCTCCAAAAATCAGATCTGGATCTGATCTGGAGGATCTTCAAAACTCTTTTGAAGATCTGCAGTCGTCCTTTTGCAGCAGCGCAGCCTTCTTGCTTTTGATCGCCTTTCCTTGATCTGAATCGCACCAACCAAAGTCCAAAACACCTTTTGGACGTGGAGAGCAAGGGGAGAAGAGACTATGGCATGGAGAAGGAGGGGAGAGGCAGCCTTGGGGCGTGGGAAATCTCTATTGAATTGCATTAGAATTAGGGTTGGGCGCAGGGTCTTATTTATAGACCTCTTGTGATCCAACTCCTCTTCCTCTCAACCAATCACAACCCTTTGTGAAATCAGATCTAAATCTGATTGGTTGGAATAGAGACCCCTGGATTCCTCCTTAGAGGGCGCCTAAGACCAGTCAAACTGGATTCTTAGTAGAACTCTGATTGGAATCCAAAAGGGAGGTGGAGTCCTTGTCCAACAAGGACTCCTAGGCGCCTCCTACTTGGGCTCACGCCACCCTTGGCGTGCGCCCTTCTCCTTGCCAGGTTCTGGCAGGGGGACAAGCCCCCACCAGCTCTCCAATAGGTGCATGACATGTGGTCAAAAGTCAAAGGGTGAATGGTCAATGTTTGACCAGTCAAAGGTAGACTTTTGACCAAAGTCAAAGAACAAGAAATGGCAGGTGACCAAAAATGGCAGGTAATGTCTTACAAATAAGACAACCTATTCTGATTTGGACAACCTCCAGTTAGACCATATGAAGGCCTCTGATTGAGCACAAACTCCTTTGGCTCAGTCAGGACAACTTATTTATGATAGTAAAAGAAGAACGTTAGGTTCAATCGAGTGCTAGCACGATTTCCTTGAACCTAATTGAATCTCATTCAGATCGATCATAGGATCATCATGAGGATGGTGATCGATCTGAAAGATTAGTGTACAGTCACTTTCTTAGGATAGATGAGTCTTGAGTTTATGATGTGGAGACACCAAAGCAAGAGTATAAGTACTTATTAAAAACAAGGGCACTTAGTGTAACCATCTCGAGCAGTCATAAGGGAGTCTATCTTCTTGTCGATGATTAGCTCGATGCTGTAGTTGTGTTTCTTGTTCTTTAACTTAAGGTGCTTTAGCAGTTTATCTTAAGGGTGTTGTAGTTTGACTACACCATAACTCGATCTTTTAGCCATTTGGAATCCTGAGGTGTATGTTGGCTATATCATGTTCATTGTAGGAATTGGATTGCACCAAAATGGGATCTATCAACCTCGATAGATGAGAAGTAGTCCGATGATGATCATGAGATCAAGTCCTAAAGCCCATGGCTATGATAGTGTGAAATAATAGAAATGAGTTTCTATTAGGGTTTCACATTGGAGTCAAATTGAATGATTCTTTCATATGACAAGTATTGGATCTAAGAAGTTCACCTTGACCTAGATCCTATCAAGGCTCATGATAGAAGAACCCAATCACATAGTTGGCTACACCAAGAGGTTTGTATTCAATTCTAATGGATTGTCACCATATACTGCTAGGTGTCACTAGTAGATTTTAGAAATAATTAGAATTGTCTTGATGATCAATGATTCTAATTGGACGAATCAGAAGAGTTTTGGTCCATCGAAATGTGTTTTGATGATGTCGATGTTAGAGATCGTAGCATATCCCATTATCATATAAAATTGAATCTAACTGGATCACACAAACAAAGGTTTGGGTCTGGATGTCATTAATTAGGCTAACATGATCCGATTGATTTGGATTAGATCCAATTAGGTTCAAGAAAATCATGCTAGCACATGATTGAACCTGACTATCTCTTTCTGTGGACTTTCGAATTGGTCTAGACTCAGTCAAATTGGATTTGGCTCATCCACGGATCCTGTTTGGATTATCTTGGTCCGACTGGATCTTGTCCTAGTTAGATCAAGGCTTATCTTGATCAGGTCAGGGCTTGTCCTAAGCCCATGTGATGGAATCAGGATAAGGGTCATTTTGACCCAATCTTTACAAGAAAGAAGGGAGGTGGCCTATGCCCCCTGGGATTTCTCTTGGGGTGCATGTCCTATATGATTTTTTATGCGAGAGGAGGGTGCACTTTCCTTCTAGCATGTGCCCCGAGTGGATAAGCAAGGGAGGTTGCACATTCAAAAGGAGTTTGAATGGGTCATGGCACTTGAAAAGTTCAAACACCTTGAGAAAACTTTATCTCTATGCCTACTCCACCTCATCAAATAAGGTGGTGCCATGTTTTCCTCTATTTTGTGTGACAAAATAAAGAGGAATTCAGATGGGGTGTGGGAAATAAGGAGGAAACCTTTTGCTTTAAGCAAATTGATTGCTTAAAGCCCTAGGACTCCAGGGTTCAGGTTATATCTATAAATAGATGTGTTGCCCAAGGGTTTTGGCAATCAGTTTTACCATACCTAGGCTCTTCCTGTCCCTTCATCTACCATGCCACCTCTCTTGTTAGATATGTGTGCCCTAGAAGCCAGAATTGGCTGACACATGTAATACACATCTAAGGGCAAAATTTTAATTTAGACTATAAATAATAAAATGGGTTATTTTCTATCGCAATGTGTATTTGAAAGTATCTGTGGTACATCCCTTGAGTTAATGGTAATGATGGTTCATATTTTCAAGAGTTAAAAATTTAAGACATGAATTTTCATTATTAACTCATAAAATGCTCTCGACCATAGGATCATTAGGAGGATGGTGACTGATCTAGAAGATTGGTGTACGATCGCTTCTTTAGGATAGATGAGTCTTGAGTCTATGGTGTAGAGACACCAGAGCGAGAGTATATGTACTAGTTAGAGAACGAGGGCACTGAGCGTGACCACCTCGTGCAGTCATGAGGAAGTCTACCTTCTTATCGATGATTGACTCAAAGTTGCAGTAGTGTGTCTGGTACTTTGACCTGAGGTGCATCGACAGTTCACCTTAAGGGTGTTATAGTTTGACTACACCATAAGTCGATCTCCTAGCCATTCAAAATTCTGAGGTGTATGTTGGCTATAGCATGTTCATTGTAGGAATTGGATTGCACCAATAGGGGATTAATCTACCTTGGTAGATGAGGAGCAGTCCTATAATGATCATGAGAATCAAGTCCATAAGCCCTTGGCCATGGCAGAGTGAAATAATAGAAAGAGTTTCTATTAGGATTTTCACATTAGACTTGAATCGAATGATTAATTCATATGACAAAAATTAGGGTTTGACGAGATCACCTTAACCCTAATCCGATCGGGGCTCAAGATAGAGAAACTTAATCACATAGGTAACTACATCAAGAGGTTTATTTTCAGTTCTGATGGTTGCCACCATATGCTACTAGGTGTCACTAGTAGATTTTGAGAGTAATTAGAATAATTTGGATGATCGATCATACTAGTTGTCTGAATCAAAAAAATTTTAATCCATCGAAAGGTATTTCGATGATGTCGATGATAGAGATCGCGACGTATCCCATTACCATACGAAACTGAACCTAGCTAGATCACACAAACAAGGATTTGGATCTAGATGTCATCAATTGAACTAATCTAGTTTAATTGATTTGAACAAGATTCAATGAGATTAAAGGAAATCATGCTAGCACACGATCAAGCCTAATGTTCTCCTTTAACAATCATTAATGCTTGTCTCGACTGAGCCAAATGTGTTTGGGCTCACTCAAAAATCTTTACTTAGTCTAACTGGAGCTTGTCCAAGTTAGAAAAATGTTGTCTTAATTTATGAGATAAATTTGAGATAACACCTACCATTTTCCATCATCTGCTAAATCTTGTCCTTGGACTTTGATCAAATATTGACCTTTGATGCTTAGACATCTGGCCATATGTCATGCACGTATAGGAGAGAATATGGGGCTTTGTCCCCTACTAAAAGGCAGAAAGGGAGGGGATGCATGCCTAGGGAGGCATGCACCCCATGAGGATCATGCCTAGAGTCTCATATAGATGGGACAACAGGTTGCTTCATGATTTCAAATTAGGTGGTGCCAAGAAGTCCTGTTTGACCAGTCTTCATGCCATCTAAGGAGGTTTATGAGGGACTCTAATCTGATTGGATCAGATAATGTCATCCCACTAATCAGATTTAGATCTGATTGTATAAAGAGCCATGATTGGTCAAGATGATGTGGCACTGCATAGCACAGTAGGGTCTATATAAACCCTATCTGCGCCTAGAATTGAGAGCTTCTACCCTTTGCCCATGCCACAAAGCTTCTCTCCCTCCCTCTCCATGCCACCTACAGGTCCTCTCTCTTGTATCCACATTCAAGAGTTCTCAGGCTCGAGTTTGGTGCGATCCAAGCAAGAGAGAGGCGACAAGAAAGAAAGAAGGGAGCACTACTGTAAGAGACAACGATTGTTCTTCAAAAGCCATTTTGAAGACCTTTAAGATCAGATCCAGATCTAATTTTTGGAGGATAGATTGAAAAGAAGAAGATCTCTAGATCCTGTCCGAGTGGATATTGGTAGAGGTCAGGCGCTTACGTGGCTACATCCAGAACCTCAGGCAAACATCAGGATCATCATAGGATAATAGGATTACTCATAATAAAGATATAATTAAGTTAGATTTAATTTAATTTAATTTATTTTATTTTATTAGATTGATAAGATCAGATCTATAGAGTCTTAAATCTGATCTAAGAGAAAAATTTTTTGAAATATCCCTTTTGACCCAATTAGATCTAAACGAACCTAACTAGAAAAACAAAATTTTTCCTTCAACTGGTATCAGAGCCAGGTTCAAAAAATTCATCATATCTAATTTTCTTTTAATTTACACTAATAATTAGATGATTTTAGATATCATATGAGATGTAATTAGATCTAAAATTAAGAAATTAAAAATTAAATAATTTAGATCTAAGATGTATGAGATGCATGACTAGACTTGGAATAGAATTATTCTATGTGTAGTGTAACATAATCATAATTTTAATTTGATTAATTATAATTTTTAGATCTATTTATTTATTATTTTTTGATATTATAAATATTATAATTAGATCTAAAAAGTAAAAAATATATTTATTTAATTTTGTTCATATGAGATATGATTGATGCATGTTTAGACTAATTGTAGAATAGATCTACAAAGTTATCTTGAATAAATTTAATTTGACATGATCAAATTTAAACTTTATTTTTTAGATATTTATGAGATAATTTAGATCTAAAAACATGCATGATATGATACATGACATTTATGCAAAATATGTTTTTAAGTTAGATCAATTTTTATATGTGATATATGATGTAGATCTAACTAATTTTGTAGATTCATCATATTTTTGATTAAGGCATTTGTCTTGGCTGTCTGGTCATAAGAACAAAGAAAGGTTTAAAGGTCTTATCCTCCCATTCGATGGGACGTTCTTATGATGAATAGGAGTGCTATGTATTCATCCTTAATCAGAAATCAAAAATTTATTTTCTATAAAATCCTAGATTCTGAAACCCTAGGATTTTATTTACATGTTTTGTTTATGAATCCTAAACTTAATTAAGAATTAAGATTATGGAATATATTAGGTCTAAAATTGAGAATTTTTAGATATAATACATATTCATAGAATTGGATTCGAGCTTGGGTAGCTCAATTAGGTTTAGCAATTGATCAAATCGAATCAAGAGTCAATTAGATGGGATCAAGAGTGCTTAAATTGACCAGCCTAATAGGATTAAGTCTGGGTCAAGGTCGAGTCACATGAGTGATCGAACAAGTTAAGATCTGATTAGGTTCAGTGGTTAGAGTTTGGATTATAGACTAACCCAATTGGTTCTGGCTCAATAATTTGGTGTCTAAGGTAAGTTTGATAGATATGATCGACTGATTTTTAATTGGAAGCTACTCGACTCGAATGTATTCTTATCGAGTTAATGGCATATCCATTCCACTGGTCTCACTTATCTGGCCATGTTTATTAGCTCAGTCTTGATCTAAGGTGACTAATAATCTGAGCTAATCCATGCCACTAGTTTAGTCATAATGGTTATGGATATGTCAAGTCAAGTTTAAAGAGACCTGAATCAAATCTTCCTAAGAAAAAATTAAGTCTAAGATCTTCCATCATTATAGATATGCGGGTCCTTCCTGGGGTTGATTGTTCTTAGCTGGTCATAGTAGTTCAGTTGCATCGAGAAGATGCAACCATGTCTATTAGGCATTGGATGCTATGGGCTGGAGGATGGATTGGGCTTAATATTTTGGATACGATAAGAGACCCAATTAAGAATCCAATCTATGCAAATAGTGGGTCTGACTTAACTAAGGAGTGGATCAATATTTTAGGCACAGTGAGATTCATGAATTAGAGACCAAGCTTGGGTGCACCATGATTAGAGAATCATTGGACAAGAGTTGTTCACACATTGGCTAACCCATCACCAATGACTGTTAGGTGAGGTGATGAGTCAGTTGGTGGGACTGCACCACCCACTAAAAATCATTAATCCTAGAGATTTTTGCATCTCTACAGAGAAAGTGTAGGAATCCAAAGAAAATAGTGAGAGCTAATTTATTTAAAAATTAAATCTTTAAATAAATTAGTCAAATCTTAATTACAAAATCTAACTAGAAACTTTGACTCTCTATAGAAAAAGAAAAATGTCTGCATCCAATCCACTAGCTCGTATCCTAGACACCCATAGACTGATCGGACCCAATTATAAGGATTGGCTTCAGAACTTTAAAATTATTTTGGGTTCCAAAAAGTTAACTCATGTATTGGACCAGGATCCCCCCACCTTACCAGCCCGTCCATCCGCTGAATAGAGGGCATCTCTTGATAAATGGATGGATGAAGATAACAAGATCAGATACTATATGTTGGGCTCAATGTCTGATGAGCTTTAGTGCCAACATAAAGATATCAAGACTACCTATCAAATGTTGGCTCACTTGCAAGAGTTGTTTGGTGAACAGAGTCGCACAACCAAATATCAAATCACTAAATGACTATTTAAGGCTAAAATGCATGATGGACAGTCAGTCCAAGATCATTATCTGATGATGATCAAGAACTTGGAAGAGCTTGAGAAACTTGAAGTGAAGTAAGACCAAGATCTACAGAATGATATAATTCTGCAATCCTTGACTAATGCATATGGGCAGTTTATCAAGAACTACCATATGCATAAACTTCAGAATACTCTGATTGAGCTTATGAATATGTTGGTTACCGCCGAGCTTTCTATGAAAGATTCTAAAGGCACAGTACTTGCTATGGAATAGACTTTTTTCAAGAGAAAATCTTTTGAAAAGAAGAAGTCTGTGAAAAGGCACAAGGTGGAAGGTGGAAAGAAAAGAAAGGCAGAGTTGAAGAAGAAGGCCGCTGACAAAGAAAAGTATTTCCATTGTAATACTAACGACCATTGAAAGTGGAACTGTCCTACATACCTAGCCATCCTAAAGAATAAGAAGGAGACAGGTTCTTTTGGAGGTATGCTCGTTATTGAATCTAGCCTTATAGTTTCTTCTGCATCTAGTTGGATGCTTGACTCTGATTCTAGTGCTCATTTATGTACTTCTATGCAGGATCTTAAGGATAACAGGAGGTTGAGGGATGGTGAGATGATCCTATGCATCGAAAATGGAGCAAGACTTGCTGCTTTAGCCATGGAAATCTATCCTCTTCGACTACCATCTGGCTTAGATTTAGTACTTAGGGATTGTTATTATATGCCTGCCATAAGCAGGAATTTGATTTCTATTTCATGTTTAGCACAAGAAGGCTATGTAATTAGTTTTCTTAAGGACCATTATAATATTCTTTATAAAAAAATAAAATTATAAGTGATTTTCTCATTAACGGTCTCTACCAGTTACATACTAATGTATCTATCTTTAATATCGAGTAAAATGTGAATGCCATAAGATCAAAATGACCCAGGGATAGTCCAAATGATAGGTATCTATGGCACCTAAGGCTAGGTCATATAGTAGAAGATAGGGTTAACAAATTAAAGAAAATCGGGCTATTGAGTCCATTGACTTTCGAGTCATATCCAATTTATGAATCATGTCTTTATGACAAAATGACTAAGCTTCCTTTTGTAGAACATGGGCAAAATGGCATAGTCTCTCAATGGACTCCACCTGGAACATCTCAACTCAATAAAATTTTAGAACGAAAAAATTGGACCCTATTAGATATTGTCCGATCCATGATAAGCTTCACAGACCTTCCTAATTTTTTTTGGAGACATAGTCTATGAACTACTATATATTTACTGAATAGAATTTCCTCTAAAATAATTTCTACCACACTGTATAAGATATGGCATGGTAAGAAATCAAGTCTGAGTCATCTCAAAATTTGGGGTTGTCCAGCTCATGTCAAAAGACAACAAGCGGATAAGTTAGACTATAGGTCCTTTAGAGCTCGATTGATAGGATATCCTAAAGAATCATTAGGATATTATTTATACATTTCAGAAGACCACAATATGATTATGAGTCGGTATGTCACTTTTTTTGAAAAATAGTTTATTTAAGATAGCGGCATTGGAAAGCAGATCAAGCTAGAGAAGAAAGTCTCCCAAGAGCAATGAGCTAAGGACCCTATGGAACCAAATCTGGTTGAGCCAATACAATCACTACCTCCTCCACCTCGTAGATCGAAAAGAGTTTTTCATCCCCCTAAGAGGTACTTTGGTACTATTTTAGAAGAAGTAGAGGAAATGTTCCTCGTAGGTAATGGGGTTCATGGTAATCCCAAAACCTATGATGAGGCGATATCGAATATCGACTCTGAAAAATGGTTAGAGGCAATGAAGTTAGAAATTGACTCGATGCACTCAAACCAAGTTTGGACCTTGGTAGATCCATCAGAAGGTATAGTTTCTATTGGGTGTAAATGGATCTACAAGAGAAAGATTGGTGCAGATGGAAATATGGAGACATTCAATGCTAGATTAGTGATAAAAGGTTATAGTCAGTGCAAAGGCATTGACTATCAGGACACCTTTCCGCCAATAGCTATGCTAAAATTCATCCACACATTACTTGCTATTGCAGCTTATTTCGATTATGAAATATGGCAAATGGACTTGAAAATGGCATTCTTAAATGGATACCATGAGGAAGATATCTAAATGAAATAGCCGCTAGGTTTCACATCCAGTGATACTGATCACAAAGTATGCAAAATGCAAAGATCCATATATGTACTCAAGCAAGCATCTCAGAGCTAGAATACTCATTTTAATGATGTGATCAAATTATTTGGTTTCATCAAAAATGAGGAGGAACCATGTATTTTTAAAAGGATCAGTGGGAGCACTATTATCTTTCACGTACTATACATGGATGATATCTTCCTTATTGGAAATGATATTTCCATGTTGACCATAGTTAAAATATGGTTATCTAAAAAATTCTCCATGAAAGATCTAGAAGAAGCATCCTTCATTCTAGGAATCAAAGTCTATAGAGATAGAAGAATAGGATGCTAGGTCTTTCATAGAAGATGTACATAGAGGAAGTACTAAAAAGGTTTAGCATGAAAAACTCCAAGAGGGGATTGGTATCCTTCAGACATGGCATTCATCTCTCTAAGAAAATGTGTCCCAACACACCAGAGGAGATTGAATGCATGAGCAAGATCCCTTATGCTTCAGCAATAGGGAGCCTCATATATGCCATGTTATGTACATGACCTGATATAGCCCATGCTGTGAGTGTCACGAGCAGATATCAGTCGAATCCAGATGAAGAACACTGGACTTCTATAAAATGTATCCTTAAGTACTTGAGAAGAACTAAGGACATATTATTGGTTTTTGGTAATGGAGAACTCCAAGTCTAGGAGTATATAGACTCAGATTTTATGTTCGATATAGATAATCAAAAGTCGACATCTGGGAGTTGTTTGTATGTAATGGTGGTGCTGTTAGTTGGAAGAGTTTCAAGCAGATAGTTGCAGAATACGTTGCTGTGTCAGAAGCTGCGAAGGAGGCATTTTGGTATAAGAAATTCATCACAGAGATCAGAGTGATGCCATCGGATGCCATTCCTCTGTACTGCGACAATAATGGCACCAGCTCTTGCTAAGGAGCTGAGGTCTCATCAGAAATCTAAGCACATCGAGCGGCGATACAACCTCATCCATGATTACCTCGAGAAAGATTATGTCAAGGTCAAAAGAGTCGACTCTGCATACAATGTGGCAGACCCACTCACAAAGTCATTGGGCCAGTAGAAGATCGAAACCCACCTTGAGAAGATGGGACTTAGATTTGTTGCCAATTGGCTTTAGGTCAAGTAGGAGTTTGTTAGATATTTGTGCCCTAGAAGACAGAATTTGCTGACACTTGTAATACACATCTAAGGGCAAAATTATAATTTTGACTATAAATAATAAAATAGATTATTTTCTATCGTAATGTGTATTTGAAAATGTCTGTGATACATCCCTTGAGTTAATGGTAATGATGGTTCATATTTTCAAGAGTCAAAAATTTAAGACATGAATTTTTATTATTAACTCATAAAATGCTCTCAACCGTAGGATCATCATGAGGATGGTGATTGATCCGAAAGGTTGGTGTATGATCACTTCTTTAGGATAGATAAGTCTTGAGTCTATGGTGTAGAGACACTAATGTGAGAGTATAGATACTCGCTAGAGAACGAGGGCACTGAGCGTGACCACCTCGAGTAGTCATGAGGAAGTCTACCATGTCGTCGATGACTGGCTCGAAGCTACAGTGGTGTGTTTTATTCTTTGATCTGAGGTGCATCGGCAGTTCACCTTGAGGGTGTTATAGTTTGACTACATCATAACTTGGTCTCCTAGTCATTCGGAACCCTGAGGTGTATGTTGGCTATAGCATATTCATTGTAGGAATTGGATTATGCCGATAGGGGATCTATCTACCTCGGTAGATGAGGAGCAGTCCTATGATGATCATGAGAATCAAGCCTATAAGCCCATGGCCATGGCAGAGCAAAATAATAGAAAGAGTTTCTATTAGGGTTTTTAAATTAGAGTTGAATCAAATGATTAATTCATATGATGGAAATTAGGGTTTGACGAGATCACCTAAACCCTAATCCGATCAGGGCTCAAGATAGAGGAACTTAATCACATAGGTAACTGCACCAAGAGGTTCATTTTTAGTTTGATGGGTTGCCACCATATGCTGCTAGGTGACACTAGTGCAATTTGGGAGCAATTAGAATGATTTGGGTGATCGATCATACTAGTTGTCTGGATCAGAAAAGTTCTGATCCATCGGAAGGTATTTTGATGATGTTGATGATAGAGATTGCGACGTATCCCATTACCATATGGAACTAAATCTAACTGGATCACACAAACAAAGGTTTCGATCTGGATGTCATCAATTGGACTAATCCAGTTCAATTGATTTCAATAAGATTCTATTAGGTTCAAGAAAATCATGCTAGCACACGATTGAGCCTAATGTTCTCCTTTAATGATCATTAAAGCTTGTCTTGATTAAGCCAAATATATTTTGGCTCACTCAGGAACCTTTACTTGGTTTGATTGAAGCTTGTCCAAGTCAGAAAAGGATTGTCTTAATTTATGAGATAAATTTGAGACAACACCTACCATTTTCCATCACCTGCTAAATCTTGTCCTTGGACTTTGGTCAAATGTTGACCTTTGACACTTAGACATCTGCCCATGCATCACGCACCCATAGAAGAGAACATGGAGCTTTGTCCCCTTGCTAAAAGGTAGAAAGGGAGGTGGCGCATGCCTAAGGAGGCATGCACCCCATGAGGATCACGCCTGGAGTCCCATACAGATGGCACTCTAGGTTGCTTCATGATTTTAAATTAGGTGGCGCCAAGGAGTCCTATTTGATCAGTCTTGGTGCCACCTAAGGAGGTTTATGAGGGACTCTAATTTGATTGGATCAGATGATATCATCCCATCAATCAGATTTAGATCTGATTGCATAAAGAGCCATAATTGGTCGGAATAATGTGGCACTACGTGGCATAGTAGGGTCTATATAAATCCTATCTGCATCTAGAATTGAGAGCTTCTGCTCTTTGCCCATGCCACAAAGCTTCTCTCCCTCCCTCTCCTATCCAGATCCAAGAGTTCTTGGGCTCGAGTTTGATGCAATCCAAGCAAGAGAAAGGCGACAAGAAAAAAAGAAGGCAGTACTATGTAAGAGACAATGACTGATCTTCAAAAGCCATTTTGAAGACCTTCAAGATCAGGTCCAGATCTAATTTTTGGAGAATAGATTGAGAAGGAGAAGATCTTTAGATCTTATCCGAGTGAATATTTGTGGAGGCCAGGCGCTTGCATGGCTACATCTAGAACCTTAGACAAACATCGGGACCATCACAGGATAATAGGATTACTCATAATAAAGATATAATTAAATTAAATTTAATTTAATTTAATTTATTTTATTTTATCAGATCGATAAGATTAGATCTATAGAGTCTTAGATCTAATTTGATCTAAGAGAAAAAAATTTTGAAATATTTCTTTTGATCTAATCAGATCTGAATGAACCTAACCTAGCAAACAGGATTTTCCCTTCATCTCCCTCTTCCTCTCTCTTCTCCATGACCAAGGGTTGGGCAAATCAGCAATCGAGAGTTGACATGTTGATCCTGCAAGACTGCACCAAGGGTTCCTTGATTGTGAGATGATTGTGTTGCTATCGGAGATCGGATTGAAGGCACACCAGTGGAGTTCTAGTTTCAGATCTTCAAAGATCTGATTTAGAAGAAGGCTTCTAGATTTGACCTGAGTAGATGCTAGTAGAGGCTGGCCATGTATGTGGCTACAATCAGAACCTCCATCGATGATTAGATCATCACTATGGGTGAACTATTCACCCCAATCAGGTGGTATTCGATACCATTATTTTTGTTTTCAGTTTCAAATCAATCTAATCAGACCTGAGAACTGTCAGATCTGATCAGATCATGATAGAAAAATTTTTAAAATTTTGCTGCTTGACTAGATCCAATCAGATTAATCCTACGATAGTTTCTTCACTTTAAGCAATCATAAGAAAGTCTATCTTCTCGTCGATGATTTGCTCGATGCTATAGTTGTATGTCTAGTTCTTTGACCTAAGGTACATCGACAGTTTATCTTGAGGGTGTTATAGTTTGACTACACCATTACTTAGTCTCTTAGCCATTTCAAATTCTGGGGGGTATGTTGGCTATAGTATGCTCATTATAGAAATTGGATCGCACCAAAATAGAATCTATCAACATTAGTAGAGGAGTAGAAGTCCTATGGTGATCATGAGATGAGTCCTAAAGCATGGCCATGGCAGTGTGAAATAATAGAAAGAAGTTTCTATTAGAATTTCACATCGGATTCGAATCGATTGATTCAATCATATGACATGTATTGGATATGATGAATCAAGTTTAACCTAGATCCTATCGGGACTCATGATAGAAGAATCCAATCACACGATAGCTGCACCGAGAGGTTCATATTAAGTTCTAATGGGTTGCTACCATATACTACTAGGTATCGCTAATAGATTATGGGATCAATTTAAATTATCTTGATGATCAATAATTCTAATTGGATGAATCGGAAAGAG
The DNA here is from genome assembly GCA_006176705.1 of Cocos nucifera. Taxonomy (NCBI): domain Eukaryota; kingdom Viridiplantae; phylum Streptophyta; class Magnoliopsida; order Arecales; family Arecaceae; genus Cocos; species Cocos nucifera. The sequence goes on from QRFJ01001923.1 coordinate 201,152, forward strand.
TTCTGATCCATCAAAAGATGTTTCGATCATGTCGATGATGAAGATCACGACATGTCTCATTATGATAAAGAATTGAACCTATTGTATCACACAAATAAGGATTTGAGTTAGGATATCAATAATTGGACTCACATAGTCTGATTGATTTAGATTTGATCAAATTAGGTTCAAGAAAATCATGCTAGCACACAATTGGACCTAACTTTCTCCTAAATTGGATTTCTTGATTGATTTGGACTCAGTCAAATTGGATTGGGCTCATCCAGAAGCCCTATATAGGTATGTCTTAATTTGACTGGACCTTCTCCTGATTAGATCAAGCCTTGTCCTGATCTCCCCTGAAGAGGATTAGAACAAGGGGTTGCCAAGAGTTGGCACCCCCCTTTGACTTAGTCTTGCGCGCATAGAAGGAATGCATGCCCTCTTTTTTTTCCTTTGGGGTGTGCACTATCTAGAGAGAGAATAAATGGGTGCACACCCCATCTTGGTGTGTGCCCCTTATGGATTAGGATGGAGGTTGAGAAGGTTTAGTTTGCTTCATTTCAAACTCTATTTGAACAAGTCAAAAGAGTTCAAATGAATTCAAACTCTAAACCATTATGCCAAACCACCCTTATCATGATAGGGTGGTGAAGGTTCTACAAGATTGACCTGATCGAATAAGATTTATAGCAGCAAAATTTTAAAATTTTTACTCTAATCCAATCAGATCAGAATGTTCTCAGATCTGATTGCATACATTTGAAAATAAAATATATATTAAGGTATTCAAAATACCAGCTTTTTCAAGTAGACAATCTACTCACTATGATGATTTGAAGCTACTCTGAGGTTTGACTTAAGCCACGCATGCATTCGGCCTTTACCTATAATCACTCAGGTCAGATCTAAAGGCCTTCTCCTTTTGGATTTGATTCCATAAAAATAAAAAAAGTATCTCCTTTATTTGCCTTCAATCCGATCTCTGGAAGTAGTCCAATCGACACATGATTGGGATGTCCTTCGTCTTCTACTTGCGTGAATAGCAACTCAATGCTCGAAGATGCGATCAGCCCAACTCTTAGGCATGGGAGAAAGAAACTAAAGGAGGAAGAGAAGGCATGAAGAGGAGGAGCAGGGCTTCGCTGTGGGTTAGCTGAATGGGCAAACACTTTGGCCTAGTCTCTTATTTATAGACAAAATTGGAGACCTAGATTTCTTGGGCTTTAAGCAATTGATCGGATCAATTTGCTTAAAGCAGAAGGACTCTCCAATAAACCCCACACCCCATTTCAGATTTTTCATGAGTTTTGTCACACAAAACTCAATTTTGGCATCCAAATAGAAAACCCATCAAGAGTTTGAATTAATTTAAATCCTTTGACACGTTCAAAAGGTGTTTAAATTGAAACAAACTCCAACCATTTCTAGCTCCCTCATTCTTATCCAAACCACCAAGGGGCACACACCAAGGATGGGCATGCACCCTCTCTCTCTATGAAAACCATCAAGGGGCATGTGCCCTTAGGGAATTTCTAAGGGGCATGCACCCCTCTCCTTCTTGCACGCATGACCAAGTCAATAGGGGGGTGCTAACTCTTGGCGCCCCCTTATCCTAATTTCTTTCAGGGGAGATCGGGACAAGGCTTGATCTAATCAGGACAACATCCAATCAGTTTAGGACAAATGCATATTGGATTTTTGGATGTGCCAAATCTAATTTGACTAAGTTTAAACCAATCAGGAAATCCAATACAGAAAAAATTTAGGTCCAATCATGTGCTAGCATAATTTTCTTGAACCTAATTGGATCAAATCCAAATGAATCAAACTACGAGAGTCTAATTAATAACATCTAGACCCAAATCCTTGTTTGTATGACCCAATAGATTTAATTCTGTATGGTAATGGGACATATCATGATCTCCATCATCGGTATCATCAAAATTTCTTTTGATGGACTAAAACTCTATTTGATTCATCCAATTAGAATTATCAATCATCGAAATAATTCTAATAAGTTTCACAATCCATCAGTGATACCTAGTAGTATATAGTGGTAATCTATCAGAATTGAATATGAATCTCTTGGTGTTGCTATCATGTGATTGAGTTCTTCTATTTTGAGTCCTGACAGAATCTAGGTTAAGGTTGATTTATCAAACCTAATTCCTATCATATGATTAAATTATTCGATTTGAGTCCATTGTGAAGCCCTAATAGAAACTCCTTTCTATTATTTCATACTACCATGGCCATGGGCTTTAGGACTCAATCTCATGATTACCATAGGACTACTCCTCACCGAGGTTGATAGATTCCATCTTGGTATAATCCAATTCCTATAATAAACATGCTATAGCTAACATACACCTCAAGATTCCAAATAGCTAGAAGACTGAGCTATAGTGTAGTCAAACTATAACAACCTTAAGGTGAACTATCGATGCACCTCAGATCAAAGAACTAGACACACAACTGCAACATCAAGCAAGTCATCAATAAAAAGGTAGACTTTCTTATGACTGCTCGAATTTAGTCACGCTCAGTACCCTTGTTCTTAACAAGTCCTATACTCTAACTTCGATATCTCCACACCATAGATTGAAGACTCATCTATTCTAAGAAAGTGATTGTACATCAATCTTTCAGATTGATCATCATCCTCGTGATGATCCTACGATCAAGAGTAGATTATGAGTTAATTATGATAACACTATCTTAAATTCTCAACTCTTGTGAATATGTGTTATCATACCCTTTAACCCAATGGATTAATCATAGACATATAATACACAGATGTGATTGAAAGAATTATTCAAATTTTACTAATAATTAGTCAAAATTATAATTATGCCCTTAAAATGTATTATATATATTTGCCAATCTGGCTTATAGGGCACACATCTAACAAACTCCAACCTGACCTAAAGCCAATTTGCTATAAATCTATGTCTCATCTTCTTAAAGTGGGCTTCAGTCTTTTGTTGGCTCAAAGGCTTCATTAGTGGGTCAGTCGTATTGTCCACCATGTCGACTCTCTTCATCTCGATGTATCCCTTCTTGAGGTAATTGTGTATAAGGTATAACTACCACTCGATGTGCTTAAATTTTTGATGAGACCTCAACTCCTTAGTTAGGACTATTATGCCATTGTTGTTGCAGTACAGAGGGACAGCATCAGATGGCATCACTTCTAGCTCTGTAACAAATTTTTTGAACTAAAATGCCTCCTTCATAGCTTTCGAGGCAACGATATAATCTGCCTTTATGGTGGAATCTGCTATCACTATCTACTTGAAACTCTTCCAGCTCATAGCATCACCATTATACTAGAATAAATTTTCTAATGTCAACTTTTGATCATCAATATCAAAAATAAAGTCTGAGTCTGTATATCCCTAGACCTAGAGTTCTCCATTACTAAAGATCATAAACATATCCTTAGTCCTTCTCAAGTACTTATGAATACAATTCACAGAAGTCCGATGCTCTTCATTTGGATTCAACTGATACCTACTTGTGACACTCACAGCATGGGCAATATCTGGTCATGTACATAGTATGGCATACATGAGGCTCCCTATTGTCAATGCATAAGGGATCTTGTTCATGCGTTCAATCTATTGTGTTAGGGCATATCTTCTTGGAATGATGAATACCATGTCTGAAGGGTACAAGATCCCTCTTGGAGTTCTCTATGCTGAACCTCTTCGGCACCTCCTTAATGTATATCTTCTATGATAAACCTAGCATACTCCTTGATCTATCTCTATAGATCTTAATCCCCAAAATAAGGATGCTTCTCTTAGGTCTTTCATAGAAAATTTCTTAGAGAACCAAACCTTGACCGAAGTCAACATGAGAATATCATTCATAATTAGAAGGATGTCATCCACGTACAATATGAGGAAGACAACATCGCTCCCACTGACCTTCTTGAACACACAGGACTCTTCCTCATTCTTGATAAAATTAAATAATTTGATCACATCACTGGAATGAGTATTTTGGCATCGAGATGCTTGCTTAAGTCCATAGATGGACCTTTGTAGCTTGCAAATCTTATGATCACTATCACTAGAGGTGAAACCAATCGGTTGCTCCATATAGATATTTTTCTCAAGATATCCATTTAAGAATATCATTTTTATATCTATTCTCTATATTTTATAATCAAAATATGCTACAACAAAAGGTAGTGTGCGGATGGATTTAAGCATGGCCACTAGCGAGAAGGTATCTTGATAGTCAATGCCTTCATGCTGATTATACCCCTTCGCCACTAACCTAGCATTGAATGTCTCCACATTTCTATCTGCTCCAATCTTTTTCTTGAAGATTCATTTACACCCAATAGGTACAATACCTTTAGATGGACCTACCAAAGTTCAAACTTGGTTCGAGTGCATTAAGTTAATTTCTGACTTCATTGCCTCTTGCCATTTCTTGGAGTCGATATTTGATATCACCTTGTCATAGATTTTGGATTCATTTTCGTGAACTTCATTTTCTTTTAGAAACAATTCCTCTGCATCCTCTGAAATAATATCTAGATATTTCTCAAGAGGACGAAAAATCTTACTTGACTTATGAGATGGAGGAGGAAGTGTGTGGATCGACTCAGACTGACCAGGTTTCTTGGCTTATTGCTCCTCGAAGACTTTCTCCTTGAGCCTGATCTATCTTTCCATATCTCAACCTTGAATAAACTATTTTTTAAGAAAAATAGCATATCAACTCATAATTACAGCATGGTCTTCAAGAAGATAGAAATAATATCCTAATGACTCTTTAGGATATTCGATGAATTTAGATTTAAGGGATCTAGATTCTAACTTATCTACCTATTATCTCTTAATATGGGTCGGACAATCTCAAATCCTTAGATGACTCAAACTTGGTTTCTTATCATGCCGCATCTCATATGGTGTGGTAGGAATGATTTTAGAAGAAATCCTATTCAGTAAAAGGGCAAGTGTGGTGCTCCCAAGTCTTGAAAGATCATGAAGGAGTTAAGGTGGTGGCATTTGAAGGCTAGGATTGGATGAAGATGTATCAGCAAAGATAAAGAGGCTGGCATACAGTCGGGCTGGCTCGGATACGTAATCGAGTTGGCTATCTCAGGCAGATAGAAGACATGATTCGAGGAGACGTAGTCGAGCTAGCTTGACTTCTGATCGAGCCAGCTCGATGGTGGCGAACAGATCTGGATAAGTTTTCTATTTCATCTTGGATTGGATCTAATGAAGGAACCAAATCTAAGATTTCAGGACTAGATCTTGAAATTTTTTCAAGATCAGACAGTGAAAAACTTAAATAAATTAATATTTATTTTTTTTAAAAAAAAATTTAAATCTAAGATCCTATTACATGATTAATGCATGACATTAAATCAAAAGTTAAAAACATAAAGAAAGAAGAAGTGTTAATCATATCAACACAAATCTACATTAGATCAGAATCATATAAGTAACAGAAGATCAAATCTTTGTTACCTATATAAGTTAGACATTTTAACTTACTGATCAAGGTTTGAGGATGATGTTACAAGCTGCACATACATCTGACCTCTAAAAGATATCCACACAAGCCCATGAATGCTGATCAAAAGTCCGATATCCAAAAATCAGCATAGTTTGCTAGAACTGCGCTGATCCTTCTTTGACGATTGATCTGGATCTTCCTTCTTTGAAACTTGGACTCTCCAATTTTCAAAAGTCAAGGAGGATGATATGTGATGCTGAGACTCCTCTCAAAAGCTCACAAATAATGGAGAAAGAGGTATAGAACAAAACCCTAGAAGAAGACCCTCTTCTTCATCTTTATTCTCTCACCTAGATATCTTGATTGGTATCTTTAAAATTCCCACACCCTAGATAAATTTTTTCTTGGTTTTCCCACACCCAAGATCCCTCTCAAATATCTAGAATTCACAAAAAAATCAGCCCAAAATTTATTTTAAATAGAGAGAAATGGACCACTCTTTCTCTAAGTCAAATATCTAGTAAAGAAGGTCCAATTAAGGCATGATTTGGGGCGCCCAACTCTTGGGCGCCCCCTCCTTCTTTCCCACTATGGACCACCAGATTTTGTCATACAAAAACCTCTCTAAAAGCCACAAAAATACCAAAAAAAAATCTAGGTGGAATCGGTGCACTATAGAAAGAGTTTTTGTTTCCTAAAATTCTATCTCATAGAATTTGAAATCAAAACCAATTCCTACTTTGACTTGGTCCACACTTAATTTACCATATAAGAAAGAAAGAGGAGGACTTTGGGACATGGTGGGCTTCTCTTGGGAATGGAGAATTCATGCAAAATCAAAAGGGGCATGAAGGGTGGGCGTTGGGACTAAGGTGGTGCAAGGATAGAGAATCCTAGTCATACTAGGATTCCTAAAATCAAATCAAACCAAAAGTAAATCAACCAAATTAAATTAGGACCTATCCCAATTAAAGATTAAATTAAACTAGATTCAATTAAATTAAATTTTAATTTAATTTTCTAATCAAATTAGAAAATTGAGTTGATCCAAGTCCTAGTTGAACTAGGACTAGTTCTTCATTGCACTTGGCTTATCCAATAAATCAATTGAACTTGATCCAATCAAATTCAAACTAAATATAATTAAATTATATTTGATTAGACTTAATATCAATCCTTTGGATTAATCAAATTAAGCTAATTAGCAAATTAATTGCTAATTGATCCTCCTATAACACTTGTGCTAGGTTAAACATCAATCGTATTAATCGTTTAACCCTTTAAAGATTCTTAATCATTGATCAACCATCCGATTAGATCATGAGCTCTAATGTGTGTAACCTCATAGGTCCAAACCTAAGTTGGTAGTATAAGAATAAATTTCCATATCAATCAAAGTAACCATCTAGTAAAGATACTTGATAGTTGGATAGGTCGAATGTGTAGAACTACATCCTTAGAACCCATGCAGATATAGTTTCCATATAATTCATCCCCTTGATCAAAATGCTCGTAGGACATCTTAGAGTTCAACTATCAACTCTGACAAGATTGTCCACATTGTATTTCAAAATATTAAATCCATCTGATGGATTATCCTGACCAAGGTTTTGCTATATTGAAATATAGTGATACATTTTTCTCCAACTCTTGGAGTGGTCAATTTCATCTTAATCACACTCTTACATTGCAAGTACTTGACTATGCCCAGAAATCTTTCATTACTAAATTAGAAATTTAGTTAGTCTGGTACTAAAGCATAGTGAGATGCTTGCAAGTCACTGAGGTGATCTTAGGCCTAAGGGATACTTACACCTATATCTCATCAAAAACATTCTCGACAGTAGAATACTCTAGAGTTGATCATGTTCAATGATGATGTATCCATATATCCCACCTGTATGCTATACCAATGTCTCCACACTCTTTGGTTAAGAAGACAACTAACCTATATGGCATACAGCGACCTATGCTCGATAGATGCTATCATCCTAATTAATAGTCTATCATTTGATCGTGAATAGATTTAAGGACTAATTGATAAATCCTCTCATTATCGAAGATAAATAGTCCTAAGAACTTCATCATAATAATAGAGTTTGTTAGAAGATGAATACTTTATGATAAAAAATACCAAAAAAATATTTTATTTATTAATAAATTAATTATAAATACAATGTAACTCAACCGTCAACAGGCTGATGATTGACTTTGGAACACATTTTTCAATAATTTTGACTTATCCTAAGCCACTCGGTATAGTATCTAATACCTATCTTCGACTTGTGATTATCGAACTCTTTTATTGCTAGAGCTTTATTGAAGGGGTCGGCCAGGTTCTCCTTTTCGTCGATCTTCTGAAGGTCAACATCACCTCGATCCACGATCTTCCAGACCAGATAGAAGCGGCACAAGATATGCTTCGTCTGCTGGTGTGCCTTTGATTTCTTTGTCTGATCTATGGCACTAGTGCTATCGTAGTAGAGCAGGACTGGACCATCTAGGAAGGATGCTACTCCGAGCTTGGTGATAAACTTTCTCAACCACTCTGCTTCCTTCATGGCATTGATGCTGCGAAGTACTTTGCTTCGCAAATAGAGTCTACCACAGTATACTGCTTGAAACTCTTTCAATAGATAGCTCCATATTTTAGAGTAAAGATATATCCTGACATGCTTCTGCTGTCATCATTGTCAGATTGAAAGCTGGAGCCTATAAATCCCATAAGTTTTAGATCTGACTCTCCATAAACCAACCATTGGTCCTTAGTATTTCTCAAATACTTAAGTATGGTTTTAACTACTTTTCAGTGATTTTCTCTAGGATCAGACTGGTATCTACTCACTACTCCTAGTGAGTATGTCATGGCTGATCTTGTACATGTCATGGTGTACATGATAGATCATACTATCGAAGCATATGGGACTCTACTCATATGCTTTCTCTCTTCGAGAGTTGTCGGATAATCATTCTTAGAGAAAGAAATTCTATGGCCTATCGAGAGATAGCTAATTTTAGAATTCTTCATGCTGAACCTCTTCAGCACAGTATCTATGTACGTGGACTAGGGTAACCCAAGCATCCTTTTAGATCTATCCTTATTGATCTTTATCCCTAGGATGTAGGATGCTTCACCTAAGTCCTTCATGGAGAACTATGATGACAATCAGGCTTTTATTTTTTATAGTGCGGGGATGTCATTTTCAATTAAGAGAATGTCATCCATGTACAAGATAAGAAATATCACTACTGGACCATTTATCCATTTATAAATATAGGGCTCTTCTTCGTTCTTAACAAAGCCATACGTTTTGATCATCTTATCAAAATGCATGTTCCAACTCTGAGATGCCTGCTTCAATCCATAAATGGAGCTCTAAAGCTTGCACACTATGGACTCATCTGTAGATGTGAACCCCTCAGGTTGTAACATATACATCTTTTCAGTCAGCTCTCTATTTAGAAAAGCTATCTTTACATCCATCTGCCAGATCTTATAGTCCAGATGGGTAGCTATTGTATGCATTATCTAAATGGATTTGAGCATTACCACAACAGAGAATGTCTCATTATAGTCAATACCATAATGTTAACGATACCCCTTGGCAACTAGACAAGCTTTATAGGTCTCCATCTTTCCATCTGTGCCCCTTTTTTCTTTTGAAGACTCATTTACACCCAATGGGTTTAACTCCTTCAAGTGGGTCAACCAATGTCCACATATCATTGACCTTCATAGACTCCATTTTGAATTTCATGGCCTCAAGCCGTTTCTCATAATCGGATCTCTACATAGCATCCATATAAATGATTAGATCCTCATCATTCTCATCGAGTTCGATGGGATCACTATCCTAGACCAAGAAACCCTAGTGTCTATCTGGATGATGTGGTACTCTATCAGATCTCCTTAATGGTGCAAGTACACTAAGCTTGGGATCTGGTCTAATCAAATCTAACTTAGGTTCAGCTATAGGTGTCGATTTTTCTACCTGCTGAACTTCATCAAGTTCAACCTTAGAGGCAACAGCTCCACCAAGGAACTTCTTTTCGAAAAAGGTTGCCTTAAGGCTGACGAACATCTTTTATTTATCAGCATAATAGAAATAGTATCCTTTGGTCTCTTTTGGATATTCTATAAATGTGCATTTGTCAGACCATGGTCCAAGTTTATCTGTAAGTAATCGTTTAACATAAGCCTAGCACCCTCAAACCCTAAGGTGTGAAAGTGCTGGCTTACGTCCTGTCCATATCTCATTTGAAGTCTTAACTATAGACTTACTTGGAATCCTATTTAACAGATAACAAGTCGATTCGAGTGCATATCCCCAGAAGGATATCAGCAAGCTAGCAAATCCCATCATGGATCGGACCATGTCTAACAGTATCCAATTTCTCTTTTCAGACATGCCATTATGCTGTGGTGTTCCTGGAGGAGTCCATTGGGAGAGAATCCTATTCTCTCCTAGATATGTGAGAAACTCACTGAAAAGATATTCTCTCCTCGGTCAGATCAAAGAGTTTTGATACTCTTCCCAGTTTATTTTTCGATTTCACTTCAGAATCGTTTGAAAATTTTAAATGAATCCAACTTGTGTTTCATCAGATAGACATATCCATATCTGGATAGACCATCTATAAAAGTAATGAAGTAGAAATATCCACCTTTAGCACTTATGCTCATTGGTCCACATAGATCAATATGTACTAGATTTAAGAGCTCAGTGGCTCTTTCATCTTTTTCAGTAAAAGATGACTTGGTCATTTTACCAAGAAGATATGACTCACAGATTGAAAGTGATTCACTATCACTAACTTTGAGAATTTCCTCTTGAGTTAATCTGTTTATCCTATTCTTATTTATATGACCTAGCCTACAGTGCCATAAATAGATATCTGACACACTATCTAATTTAGGGTGCTTGTCAATTGAATAGAATATGTTAACAAGTTATGATAGTATATACACACCATTATTCAAATATCCATAAAAAATAGTAATACCATTCATAATGATATTACAAACTTATTTTTTTATTGATATTTCATAAACATTTTTGGCCAGAAGGCCTACAAAAATAATATTAAAAAAAAAATTGGGATAGAAATGATATTCACTAAGAACAATGATATGGAGCTCAAATACAAGTTACAGAATTTCTAAAGCTAGAACTGAAAATGGTCTTCCATCTCCAACATTCAAAAACCTTTCATCTTGCTTGAATCTCCTACTGACCTACAACCCCTACAATAAATTATAAATATGATAAGGGCTACCGATATCCAATACCCAATCAATAATATCATAAATAAAGAAATTGCAAGGAGTTATCATATAAATACCTTGCTCAGCAACTGCTTACTTTTTTCTCTACCTGTTCGGATCCAGAGAGGCAATGTACTGAGGATAGTTTCTCTTTCAGTGCCCTAGCTTCTTGCAAAAGAAGCATTCAACTAGACTCTTATTGGACTTGATCTTCCTAGTCTGGCCCTGTATAGATGTCCCAGCCTAAACTTGCACCTTCTTAGCTTTCTTCTTCTTGTTCTTCTTTTCTTTCCTAAAGGGTCGAGAACTAGAAGACGAACCTTCCACTATGTTCACCGACTCCTTGTGGAGTTTGTGATCCTTCTTAAAGTTTTGAAGCAACCCCAGTAATCCATGGTAGTCTACTTCAGGTTTATCATTCTCAAATAAGTGAGAAATGAAAGAAAGACTTGGGCAATGAGTTCAGTATTGCATCTTTCCCAAGCTATTTACGTAAGAGAAAGTCGAGCTTGCTCAATCACTTTATCAGCTCGATCATGTACAATACATGATCACTGATAGAGGCACCATCCCATATCTTGACTTTAAAGATGGCACAACTAGTCTTGTACCTCTCCATATCATCGGATGTGCCAAAGAAATTCTCTAACACTTGAAGCATGTCATTTTGCAAAGCCATCTCAAATCTGCAACTGAACTCATCACTCATAGCAGCCAACATAATGCAGCGCACCATGGTCCGATCATTGAGCCACTTCTAGTAAGTATCTCTGACTATTGCACGTGCATTGATAGCTAGCTCCTCAGGTGCAAGATCTATTAATACATATTGGATCCATTCATGCTTTAGGATAATTTTCAACTTTTGGTACCAGTTGTCGAAGTTGGGTCTCACCAACTTATCATTGTCCAATAATGATCGGTACGATAGAAAAGTGGCCATATCTGTACAAAGGAAAACCATAATCTAATTAGTAATTAATTTAATAAGTCTAAAGATTTGAACTTTAATCAAAAGATTATTCCACTATTTTATTTTAATTGGTAGCCTCTACCTCTAATTCAAGGAATTATCTTAATTTCTTAGTGGGTACTAAAATCCACATAGACTGCACAAGAGCCTATCTTTGGTTGGGCAACTCATGTACATCTAAGGGTAGGTTCATAACCAATCATTTTTTTAAATAATTTTTAGTAATTAAATTTTATCCCAGTCCTTAATCGGTAGCTTTGGGCTCCACTGAAAAGATCCAGTTAGATCCAACCATTAACATGACCATACTTGGCCCATCAAACCAATAAATGATTAAGCCCAACTTTGGTTGGCCAACCTAACCACCATTTAGAAAGATGCAGCCAAGAAATCACATAATGAATGATAATTTTATTAGCCAATAAACACCAGGCCCTTGGGCCTCTAATGATTATCTTGTATGAACCAGATCTAGGGTTTCAGGACTAGATCTTGAAACTTTTTTAAGATTAGACAGTAGAAGATTAAAATCAATTAAAATTAATCTAAAATATCATAGATCTAAGATCTTATTATATGATTATTGCATGGTATTTAAATCAAAATTTAAAAATTAAACAAGAAAAAAAAGGTTGATCATTTCCACCTAGATCTATACTACATCTAATGCAGCTATAAAATAATAGATCGGATCTGTTACCTGAGCAAGTTAGACATTCTAACTTGATGATTCGAGCATGAGAATGAAGTCATGAGCCACACATGCATCCAGCCTCTAGGAGTCATCCACACGAGCCCACAAACACGATCAAAGATCCTGATGCAGGAAATCAGCATAGTATGCTAGCATTGTATTGATCTCTCTTCGACGGTCGATCCAATACTTTCTTCTTCAAAACTTGGATACTCTAAAATATCAAAAAAAAAGAGAAGAAGATTTGTGATGTTGAGACACTACTCAAAGGCTCACAAAAAGGGAGGAAGAGATCTAGAACAAAAACCCTAGAAGAAGATCCTCTTCTTCTTCTTTGTTCTTTTCTAGACACCCTAATTTCTATTTTTAATATCTCCATTAACTAGATGAATTTTTTTCTAATTTTTCTACATGAAAGAGAACTCTCAAATGTATACAATCCAAAAATATTTTTTAAAAAAAATTTCTTTAAATAAATAGATATGTAGAGTCTAAGTTAGGTCAAAAATCTAGACTAGGAAGGACCAAATAAGGGAAGTTGTTGGGGTTGGGCACCCCACCTTTTTTTTCTACCATGGACCATCAAGGGAGGATGCAAATAAACCCAAAAAAAAATGTGTGTGTGAGAGAGAGAGAAATAAGGGAGGTGGTGGCTTGAAGGGAAGGAGGACTTTTAGTTGACTAGGAATCCTATCTTATAGAATCCTAAGCAAAATCAACTTCCCCTTTTGACATGGTCATGCAACAAAATTCTATATGAGGAATAGAAGAGAGAAAAGGGGCATGAGAAGCCTTTGGGCATGGAGAATTTCACATAAAAACATGAAGAGAAAGGGATGGGGCGTGAGGATTAGGTGGCACAAGGAATAGAGAATTCTAGTCACACTAGGACTCCTATTTTGACTTGGTCAAACAAGATCTTTTAACCAAATAAAAATAAGAGTAATCTAATCTAATTAAATAAGGCCCTAATCTATTTGAGGACTTATTTAAATTATATTAAATTAAATTAAATTTTAATTTATTTTTTAATCAAATTAGAAAATTGGGTTGACCCAAGTCCTAATTAGACTAGGACTAGTTCTTCCTTGCACTTGGCTTATCTAATATACCAAGTGGATTGGATCCAATCAAGTCCAAACTAAATCTAATTGAATTATATTTAATTAGACTTAATCTTAGTCTACTGGCTTAATCAAATTAAGCTAATTAGCAATCGAATTGCTAATCGATCCTCCTGCAACATTTGCACTAGGTCAAACATTAACCGTATTGATCGTTTAACACTAAAACGATTCTAAATCGCTGATCAACCATCCGATCGGAATGTTAACACTAATGTGTGTGACCTCATAGGTTTGAATCTAAGCTGGTAGTATAGAGATAAATTTTTATACCAATCAAAGTGACCATCTAGCAATGATACCCGATGGTCCGATAGGTCGAAGGTGTAGAACACCATCCTTAGAATCCATGTGGATATAGTTTCCATATAATTCATCCCCTTGTCCATAATGCTCATAGGACACCTCGAAGTTCAACTATTAATTCTGATCAGATTGTCCACATTGTATTTTAAAATATCAAATCCATCTGATAGATTACACTGGCCAAGGTTTTGTTATATTGAAATACAGTGATACATTCTTCTCCAACTCTTGGAGTGGTCAATTCCATCTTGATCACACTCCGACTTTGCAAGTACTTGACTATGCCCAGAAGCCTTTCTTACTAAATTAGAAATTCAGTTAGTCCGGTACCAAAGCACAGTGAGTTGCTTGCATGTCACTGAGATGATCTCAGATCTATGGGATACTTATATATCCCATTAGAGACATTCTCAATAGTAGAATGCTCTAAAGATGATCACATTCCATGATGTTGTACCCATATATCTCACATGTATGCCATATCAGAGTCTCCACACTCCTTGGTTAAGAGGACAACCAATCTATTTAAGGGAAAAACCTATTTTTTGGATCAAGTTCGTTCAGATCTAATTAGATCAGGAGGGATATTTATAAAATTTTTTTCTAAGATAATAATCAAATTTGAGACTTCTCAGATCTAATCTTATTGATCTAATAATAAAAATAAAAATTAAATTAAATCTAATTTAATTATACCTTTGTTTTGGGTAATCTAATTATCCTATGATGATTTTGATGCTTGCTTGAGGTTCTAGATATAGCCATACAAGTGCCTGGCCTCTGTCGGTATCCACTCGGACAAGATCTAAAGATATTTTTTTTCTCAATCAATCATTCAAAAATTAGATCTGGATATGATATTGAAGGTCTTCAAAATGGCTTTTGAAGAACAACCGTTGTCTCTTGCAGTAGTGCTGCCTTCTTCCTTTCCTAGCACCTTTCATTTGCTTGGATCGCACCTTCTTCATGCCCAAAGTCCCTTGGGCATGGAGAGGAGAGAGAAAGGACTAGAGGATGGTGTGGAGAAGGAGGGAGAGAGTCTATGTGGCATGGGCTAAAGGCAGAATTCTTGAATTCTAGGCGTAGACAAGGTTTATATAGACCCTGCTGCGCCATGCAGTGCCACATCATCTTGGCCAATCATAGCCCTTTGTGCAATCAGATCTAAATCTGATTGATGGAATGGCATCATCTGATTCAATCAGATTAGAGTCCCTCAAAACTCTCCTTAGGTGGTGCCATGACTGGGTCAAACAAGTCTTCTTGGCGCCACCTAGTTTGATTTTCTAAGGCAACTAGAGTCCCAGCTATATGGGACTTCATCTTCTATCCTCATGCGGTACATGCCTCCCTAGGCATGTGCCCCTTGCCTGTCTGCTTTTTAGTAGGTGGACAAGTCTCCAAGTTCTCTCCTATGGGTGCATGACACATGGGTGGATGTCTAAGTATCCAGGGTCAATGTTTGACCGATGTCCGAAGATAAGATTTAGCAGGTGACGAAAAATGGTAGGTATTGTCTTAAATTTATCTCATAAATTAAGACAACCCTTTTCTGACCTGGACAAACTCTAGTTAGATCAAGTAAAGATTCCTGAGTGAGTCCAAACATATTTGGCTCAATCGAGACAAGCTTTAATGATTGTTAAAGGAGAACATTAGGCTCAATCATGTGCTGGCATGAATTTTTTGAACCTAATTGAATCTTATTCAAATCAATTGAACTGGGTTAATCCAATTGATGATATCCAGATCTAAACCCTTATTGGTGCAATCCAGTTAGGTTCAGTTTCGTATGGTAATGGGATATGTCGTGATCTCTATCATCAATATCATCGAAACATCTTTTGATGGATCAGAACTTTTCTGATTTAGACAACTAGTATGATCGATCATCCAAATCATTCTAATTGCTCCCAAAATCCACTAGTGACACCTAGTAGCATATGGTGGCAACCCATCAGAACTAAAATTGAACCTCTCGGTGCAGTTACCTGTGTGATTAAGTTCCTCTATCTTGAGCTCTAATCAGATTAGGGTTAAGGTGATCTTGTCAAATCCTAATATCCATCATATGAATTAATCATTCGATTCAAGTCCAATATAAAAATCATAATAGAAACTCTTTCATTTATTTTACTCTGTCATGGCCATGGGCTTATGGACTTGATTCTCATGATCATTATAGGGCTACTCCTCATCTACCGAGGTAGATAGATCCCTTATTGGTGCAATCCAATTCGTACAATGAACATGCTATAGCCAACATACACCTCAGGATTCTGAATGGCTAGGAGATTAAGTTATGGTGTAGTCAAATTATAACACCCTCAAGGTGAACTATCAATGCACCTCAGGTCAAAGAACAAGACACACCACTGTAACTTCGAGCTAGTCATCGACGAGAAGGTAGACTTCCTCTTGACTGCCCAAGGTGGTCACGCTCAGTGCCCTCATTCTCTAACGAATACCTGTACTCTCACTTTGGTGTTTCTACACCATAGACTCAAGATAGAAGCGATCGTACACCAAATTTTTTGATCAATCACCATCCTTATAATGATCCTATGGTCAAAAGCATTTTATGAGTTAATAATGAAAATTCATGTCTTAAATTTTGAACTCTTGAAAATATGAACTATCATTACCATTAACTCAAGGAATATATCATAGACACTTTCAAATACACACTATGATAGAAAATAATTTATTTTATTATTTATAGTTAAAATTATAATTTTTCCCTTAGAAATGTATTACGAGTGTTAGCTAATCTGGCTTCTAGGGCACATATATCTAACAAACTTTCACTTGACCTGAAGATAATTGGCTACAAATCTAAGTCTCATCTTCTCAAGGTGGGCTTCGATCTTCTGCTGGTCCAATGGCTTTGTAAGTGGGTCTGCCATATTATCTATGGAGTCGACTCTCTTGATCTCGACGTAACCTTTCTTAAGGTAATCACAGATAAAGTGGTATCGCCGCTCGATGTGCTTGGATTTCTGGTGAGACCTCATCTCCTTAGCAAGGGCTATGGTGCTCTTCATCTAAATTCGACTGATATCTGCTCGTGACACTCACATCATGGGTTATATCAGGTCGTGTATATAACATGGCTTAAATGAGGCTCTCTATTACTGAATCATAAGGAATCTTGCTCATGCGTTCAATCTTCTCTAGTGTGTTGGGACACATTTTCTTGGAGAGATGAATGCCATGTCTGAAGGGTACCAATCCCCTCTTGAAATTTTTCATGCTAAACCTCTTTAGCACTTCCTCTATGTACATCTTTTGTGAAAGACCTAACATCCTATTCGGTCTATCTCTATAGATCTTAATTCCTGGAATAAAGGATGCTTCTCCTAAGTCTTTCATGAAGAATTCTTTAGATAAGCACATTTTAACTATGGTCAACATAAAAATATCATTTTCAATAAGGGGAATATCATCTACATATAGTACGAGAAAGACAATAACACTTTCACTGACCTTTTTGAAAATACATGGTTCCTTCTCATTCTTGATGAAATCAAACAATTTGAGCACATCATTAAAATGAGTATTCCAGCTCTGAGATGCTTGCTTAAGTCCATATATGGACCTTTGTAGCTTGCATACTTTGTGATCAACATCACTGAATGTGAAACCTAGTGACTGTTCCATATAGATATCTTTCTCAAGGTATCTACTTAAGAATGCTATTTTCACATCCATTTATCATATTTCATAATCAAAATAGGATACAATAGCAAGCAATATGTGAATAGATTTTAGCATGGTTACTGGCGAAAAGATATTCTGATAGTCAATTCCTTCGCATTGGCTATACCCTTTTGCCATTAATCTAGCTTTAAATGTCTCCACATTTTCATCTGCACCAATCTTTCTCTTATAGATCCATTTACACCCAATAGGTACTATATCTTCTGGTAGATCTACCAAGGTCCAGACTTAGTTTGAGTGCATCGAGTTAATTTCTGACTTCGTTGCCTTTAACCATTTCTTGGAGTCAATATCCTATATTGCCTCGTCATAGGTTTTGGGATCATCACCATGAACCCCATTACCTATGAGGAATATTTCCTCTACTTTCTTTGAAATAGTACCTAAGTACCTCTCAGGGGGACGAAAAATGCTTTCCAATCTACAAGATGGAGGAGGTAGTGATTGTATTGGCTCCACCTGATTTGGTTCTATAGGGTCCTTAGCTCGTTGCTCTTATGAGATTTTCTTCTCGAGCTTGATCTGCTTTTCAATGCTACCATCTTGAATGAACTATCTTTTAAGAAAGATGGCATGTCGACTCACAATCACATTGTGGTCTTGTGGCATGTAGAAATAATATCCTAATGACTCTTTAGGATATTCTATAAATCGAGCTTTAAAGGACCTATAGTCTAACTTATCCGCTTGTTGTCTTTTAACATGAGCTGGACAACCCCAAATTTTGAGATGACTCAGACTTGGTTTTTTACCATGCCATATCTCATACGGTGTGGTAGAAATGATTTTAAAGGAAACCCTATTCAGTAAATATATAGTAGTTAACAGACTATGTCCCCAAAGAAAATCAGAAAGATCTATGAAGCTCATCATGGATTGGACCATATCTAATAGGGTCTAGTTCCTCCATTTTGAAACCGCATTGAGTTAAGGTATTCTAGGTGGAGTCCATTGAGAGACTATGCCATTTTGCTTAAGATAGTCTAGGAATTTTTGACTAAGGTATTTACCTCCTCGATCTAATCGAAGAACCTTAATGGATTTTTCAGTTTGCTTTTCAACTTCATGTCTGAATTCCTTAAACTTTTCAAAAGCTTCAGACTTGTATCTCATAAGATACACATATCCATATTGAGATAAATCATCGATAAAGGTTATGAAGTAGTCAAAGTTGTCTCAAGCCGGCACATCAAATGGGCCACACACATCAGTATGTACTAGGATAAGTAGTTCCATGGCCTTTTTCCCATATCCTACAAAAGGGAGCTTAGTCATTTTGCCATGAAGACATGATTTACAAATTGGATATTACTCGAAAGTCAACAAACTCAATAGTCCAATTTTCTCTAATTTGTTAATCCTATCTTCTGCTATATGACCTAGCCTTAGGTGCCATAGATACCTATCGTTTGGATTATCCCTAGGTCATATTGATCTTATGGCATTCATATTTTGCTCGATATTAAAAATAGATACAACAATATGTAACTAGTAGAGACCATTAATAAGAAAACTGCTTGCAATTTTATTTCTTTTATAAAGAATATTACAATGGTTCTTAAGGAAACTAATTACATAGCCTTCTTGTGCTAAACATGAAATAGAAATCAAATTTCTGCTTGCAGCAGGCACATAATAACAATCCCTAGGTACTAATTCTAAGCCAGATAGTAGTCGAAGAGGTTAGATTTCCACGACCACAGCAGCAACTCTTGCTCCATTTTCGATGCATATGATCATCTTACCATCCCCCAGCCTCCTGCTATCCTCAAGACCCTACATAGAAGTGCACAAATGAGCACTAGAATTAGAGTAAAGCACCAAACTAGATGCAAAAAAAATTATAAGGTTAGATTCAATAATGGGCAAACCTCCAAAAGGACCTGTTTCCTTCTTATTCTTCAGGATGGCTTGGTATGTAGGATAGTTTCACTTTCAGTGGCCATCAGTATTATAATGAAAATACTTTTCTTTGTCAGCGGCTTTCTTCTTCAGCTCTATCTTTTTTTCTTTCCATCTTCCATCTTCTGCTTTTTCGTAGACTTCTTCTTCTTTCCAAAAAATTTTCTCTTGAAAAAAGTCCATTGCATAGCAAGTACTGAGCCTTTAGAACCTTTCATAGAAAGCTCAGCAGTAACCAACATATTCATAAGCTTGGCTAGAGTATTCTAAAGTTTATGCATATGGTAGTTCATGATGAACTGCCCATACACATCAATCAAGGATTGCAGAATTATATCATTCTGCAGATCCTGGTCTAACTTCACTCCGAGCTTCTTAAGCTCTTCCAAGTCCTTGATCATCATCAGACAATGATCTTAGATTGACTGCCCATCATGCATTTTAGTCTTAAATAGTCATTTAGTGATCTAATATTTGGCTGCATGACTCTGTTCACCAAACAACTCTAGTAGGTGAGCCAATATTTAGTGGGCAATCTTGATATCTTTATGTTAGTGCTGAAGCTCATCAGACATCGAGTCCAACATAGAGTATCTGACCTTATTATCTTCATCCATCCATTTATCAAGAGACGCTCTCTGTTCAGCGGACGGACGAGTTGGTAAGGTGGGGGGATCCTGGTCTAATACGTGAGTTAACTTCTCGGAACTCAAAATAGTTTTGAAGTTTCGAAGCCAATCCTTATAATTGGATCCGGTCAGTCTATGGGTGTCCAGGATATGGGCTAGTGGGTTGGATGCAGATATTTTCTTTTTCTCTATAGAGTGTCAAAGTTTCTAATTAGATTTTGTAATTAAGATTTGACTAATTTATTTAGGGGTTTGATTTTTAAACAAATTAGCTCCCACTATTTTCTCGAATCCCTACACTCTCTTTGTAGAGAAGCAAAAATCTCCACGATTATTGATTTCTAGTGGGTGGTGTAGTCCCACCAACTGACTCATCACCTCACCTAACAGTTATTGATGATGGGTTAGGCAATGAGTGAACAACTCTTGTCCAATGATTCTCTAATCATGGTGCACCCAGACTTGATCTCTAATTCATGAATCTCACCATGCCCAGAATATTGATCCACTCCTTAGTTAAGTCAGACCCATCATTTGCATAGATTGGATTCCTAAATGGATCTCTCACCGTATCCAAAATATTAAGCCCAATCCATCCTCCAGCCTATAGCATCCAATGCCTAATAGACATGGTTGCATCTTTTCAGTGCAACTGAACCACTGTGACCAGTCGAGCTCGAGAAGGATCCACACATCTACAATAGTGGAAGATCTTAGACTTAATCTTTTCTTAGGAAGATTTGATTTAGGTCTCTTTAAACTTGACTTGACATAGCCATAACCATTATGGCTAACCTAGTGACATGGGTTAGCTCAGATTGTTAGCCACCTTAGATCAGGACTAGATCGAGAAACATGGCCAGATAAGTGAGACCGGTGGAAGAAATATGCCATTAACTCGATAATAATGCATTCGAGTTGAGAAGCTCTCAATTAAAAATTAATCGATTGCATCTACCAAACCTACCTTAGACACCAAATTATTGACCCAGAACCAATCGGGTTAGCCTACAATCTAGGCTCTAACCACTGAGCCTAATTAGATCTTAACTTAATCGATCACTCATGTGACTCGACCTTGACCCAGACTTAATCCTGTTGGTCAATCAATTTAAGTACTCTTGATCCCACCTAGCCAACTCTTGATTCGGTTTAATCAATCACTAGACCTAATGAGCTACCCATGCCCGAACCCAATTTTATGAATATATCTTAGATCTGAAAATTTTAATTTTAGACCTAATATATTTTATAATCATAATTCTCAATTAAGTTTAGGGTTCATAAATAAAATATGTATATAAAATCCTAGGGTTTTAGGATCTAGGGTTTTGCAGAAAATAAGTTTTGATTTCTGATTAAGATCAAATGCGCAGCACCCCTACACACCTTAAGAACACCCCATCAAACAAGAGGAGAGGATCTTTAAATCTTACTTCATTCTTATGATCGGATGGCCAAGGGGAATGCTTTAATCAAAAACATGATAAATCTATAAAACTAGTAAGATCTACATCATACATCACATATAAAAATTAATCTAACTAAAAATATATTTTGCATACATCTCATGTATCATATTATGCATGTTTCTAGATCTAAATTATCTCATATCTAAAAAATAAGATTTAAATTTGATCACATCAAATTAAAATTTATTCTAAAAAATTTTGTAGAACTATTCTGCAACTAGTCCAAACATGCATCTATCATATCTCATATGAACAAATTAAATAAATTTATTTTCTATTTTTTAAATCTAATTATAATATTTGTAATATTAAAAAATAATAAATAAATAGTTTTAAAAATTATAATTAATTAAATTAAAATTATGATCATGCTAGACTAGATTATAATATTTATTCTATGCTACACATAGAATAATTCTATTCCTAGTCTAGTCATGCATCTCATACATCTTAGATCTAGATGATTTAATTCTTAATTTTTTAATTTTAGATCTAATCATATCCAATGTGACATCTAAAATCATCTAATTATTAGATAAAAAATAAATTAAAATTAGATAATAAATTATGGAACCTAGCTCTGATACCAATTGAAGGAAAAAACCTATTTTCTGGGTTAGGTTTGTTAAGATCTGATTGAATTAGGAGGAATATTTCAAAAATTTTTCTCTAAGATCCTAATCATATCTAATACTTCTTAGATCTATTCTTATTAATCTAATATTAAAAATAAAAATAAAATTTAATTTAATTTAATTATGCCTTTGTTTTGCGTAATCTAATTATCTTGTGATGATCCTGATGCTTGTCTCAGATTCTTGATGTAGCCACGCAAGTGCATGGCCTCTATCGGTATCCACTTGGACAGGATCTAAAGATATTCTTCTTTCCAATCAATCCTCCAAAAATTAAATCTGGATCTGATCTTGAAGGTCTTCAAAATAGCTTTTGAAGAATAGTTGTTGTCTCTTGCAACGGTGCTACCTTCTCCTTTCCTGGCGCCTTTCACTTGCTTGGATCGCACCTTCTTCGTGCCCAAAGTCCCTTGGGCATGGAGAGGAGAGAGAGGACCAAAGGATCATGTGGAGAAGGAGGGAGAGGGGCTACGTGGCGTGGGCTAAAGGTAGATTCCTTGAATTCTAGATGCAAAAAAAGTTTATATAGACCCTGCTGCACCATGCAGTGCCACATCATCCTGGCCAATCACGGCCTTTATGCAATCAGATCTAAATCTAATTGATGGGATGACATCATCTGATCCAATTAGATTACAGTCCCTCAGAACTCTCCTTAGGTGGTGCCAAGACTGGGTCAAACAAGTCTCTTGGCACAACCTAGTTTGATTTCCTAAAGCAACTGGAGTCCCATCTGTATGGGACTCCATCTTCTATCCTCACGGGGTACATTCCTAAAGCAACTGGAGTCCCATCTGTATGGGAATCCATCTTCTATCCTCATGGGGTGCATGCCTCCTTAGGCATGCACCCCTTACCTATCTACTTTTTAGTAGAGGGACAAGTCCTCAGGATTCATCTATGGGTGAGTGACACATGGGCAGATGTCTAAGTATCTAGGGTCAACGTTTGACCAATGTCCAAAGACAAGATTTAGCAGGTGATGGAAAATGGCAGGTGTTGTATCAAATTTATCTCATAAATTAAGATAACCCTTTTCTAACCTGGACAAGCTCCAGTCAGACCAAGTAAAGATTCTTGAGTGAGCCCAAATACATTTGGCTCAGTCGAGACAAGCTTTAATGATTGTTAAAGGAGTACATTAGGCTTAATCATGTGCTAGCATGATTTTCTTGAACCTAATTGAATCTTATTCAAATCAATTGAACTGAATTAATCCAATTGATAATATCCAAATCCAAACTCTTATTTGTGTGATCCAGTTAGATTCAGTTTCGTATGGTAATAGGATATGTCGCGATCTCTATCATCGACATTATCGAAACATCTTCCGATGAATCAGAACTTTTTTGATTCAGACAACTAGTATGATCGATCATCCAAATCATTTTAATTGCTCCCAAAATTCATCAGTGATACCTAGTAGCATATGGTGGCAACCCATCAAAACTGAAAGCGAACCTTTCGTTGTAGTTACTTGTGTGATTAATTTCCTCTATCTTGAGCCCCGATCGGAGTAGGATTAAGGTGATCTCGTCAAACCCTAATATCCATCATATGAATTAATCATTCGATTCAAGTCCAATGTAAAAATCCTAATAGAAACTCTTTCTATTATTTCACTCTACCATGGCCATGGGCTTATGGACTTGATTTTCATGATCATCATAGGGCTACTCCTTATCTACTAAGGTAGATAGATCCCTTATTAGTGCAATTAAATTTCTACAATGAACATGCTATAGCTAACATACACCTCAGGATTTCGAATGGCTAGGAGACCGAGTTATGGTGTAGTCAAACTATAACACCCTCAAGATAAACTGTCGATGCACCTCAGGTCAAAGAACTAGATACACCACTGCAGCTTTGAGCCAGTCATCGACGAGAAGGTAGACTTCCTTATGACCGCTCGAGGTGGTCACGCTCAGTACCCTCATTCTCTAACGAGTACCTATACTCTCACTTTGGTATCTCTATACTATAGACTCAAGACCCATCTATTCAAAAGAAGCGATCATACACCAACCTTCTGGATCCATTATCATGATGATCTTATGGTCGGAAGCATTTTATTAGTTAATAATGAAAATTCATGTCTTAAATTTCTAACTCTTGAAAATATGAACTATCATTACCATTAACTCAAGGGATGTATCAAGACACTTACAAACACACACTATGATAGAAAATAATCTATTTTATTATTTATAGTTAAAATTATAATTTTGCCCTTAGAAGTGTATTATAAGTGTCAGCCAATTTAGCTTCTAGGGCACACATATCTAACACCTATATGGCATATAGCGACCTATGCTCGATAGATGCTATTGTCCAAATTAATAGCCTATCATTTGGTCATGAACAAATTTAAGGACTAACTGATAAATCCTCTCTTTATCAAAACTAAATAGTCCTAAGAACTTCATCACAACAATTAAATTTATTAGAAGATATAAACTTATGATGAAAAAGATGCCAAAATTTTTTTATTAAATAATAAATTAATTACAATATCTCAACCATCAATAGGCTGATGATTGACTTTGGGACATAATTTTCAATAACTTCCACTTATCCTAAAGCCACTCGACATAGTACCTAATACCCATCTTTGACTTATGGTTATCGAACTCCTTGATTTCCAGGACTTTAGTGAAAGGATCGGCTTGGTTCTTTTTTTCGTCAATCTTTTGAGATCGACATCTCCATGATCCACGATCTCATGGACCAAATGTAAGCGGTGTAGAATGTGCTTTGCCCACTGATGTGCTTTCAGTTTCTTTGCTTGAGCTGTGGCACCAGTGTTATCATAGTAGAGCAAGACTAGACCATCAATGGAGGGTACTATTCCGAGCTTGGTGATGAACTTCCTCAGTCACACAACTTTCTTTGCTGCATCTGATGGTATCATGTACTCTGCTTCATAAATAGAGTCAGCCACTGTATGCTACTTGAAACTTTTTCAGCAAATGGCTCCATCATTTAGAGTAAAGATATATCCTAACATACTTTTACTATCATCATGGTTAAATTGAAAGCTGGAGTCTATATACCCCACAAGTTTCAGATCTGACTCTCCATAAACCAACCATTGGTCCTTAGATTTCTCAAATACTTAAGGATGGTTTTAACCACCTTCTAGTGATTTTCTCCAGGGTCAGACTGGTATCTACTCACTACTTTTAATGAGTATGCCACATCTGATCTTGTACATGTCACTGCATACATAATAGTTCCCATTGTCGAAGCATATGAGATTCTACTCATATGCTCTCTCTCTTCAAAAGTTGTCGGACAATCATTCTTAAAGAGAGAAATTTCTTGGCCTATCGGAAGATAGCCATTTTTGAAATTCTCCATGCTGAACCTCTTCAGCATAGTTTCTATGTACGTGGACTGGGATATACCAAGCATCCTTTTAGATCTATCCCTATAGATCTTCATCTCTAGGATGTAGGATGCTTCACCCAAGTCCTTCATGGAGAACTATGATGACAATCAGACTTTTATTCCTTATAGTGCGGGGATGTCATTCTCGATTAAGAAAATATCATCTATGTACAAAATAAGGAATACCACTGTTGGACCATTTGCCCATTTGTAAATGTAGGATTCTTCTCCATTCTTAAAGAAGCCATACGTTTTGATCACTTCATCAAAATGCATGTTCCAACTCTAAGATGCTTGCTTTAATCCATAAATGGATCTCTGAAGCCTGCACACCTTAGACTCATCTGTGAATGTGAACCCCTCAAGTTGTATCATATACAACTCTTCGGTTAGCTCTCTATTTAGGAAAGCCATCTTAACATCTATCTGCCAAATCTCATAGTCCAGGTGGGCAACTATTGCAAGCATTATTTGAATGTATTTGAGCATTACCACTGGAGAGAATGTCTCATCATAGTCAATACCATAATGTTGATGATACCCCTTAGAAACCAGATGGGCTTTATAGGTCTCCACCTTTCCATCTGCACCTTTTTTTCTTTTGAATACCCATTTACACCTAATGGATTTAACCTCTTCAGATGGGTCAGCTAATGTCCATACATCATTGACCTTCATGGAATCCATTTTGGATCTCATGGCTTCTAGCCATTTCTCAAAGTCGGGTCTCTGTATTACATCCATATAAGTGATCGGATCCTCAACGTTCTCATCGAGTTTGATGGGATCACCATCCTAGACTAAGAATCTATATTCTGTCTGGATGGCACGGTACTCTACTGGATCATCTTAATGGCATGGGTTCACTAGGCTTTAGATTTGATCTGATCAAATCCAACTTAGATTCAACATTCTATATCAAACTTTTTATATCAAACTTTCTATCTATTGAACTTCATCAAGTTCAACCTCAGAGGCAACAGTTCCTTCACTAACTCCTTTTCTAAAAAGGTTGCCCTAAGGCTGACGAACACCTTTTGTTCATTAGTATGGTAGAAATAGTATCCTTTGATCTCTTTTGGGTACTCTATAAATGCGCACTTGTCAGACCTAGGTCCAAGTTTATCGATAATTAGCCGTTTGACATAAGTTGGACACCCCCAGACCCTGAGGTGTGAAAGTACTGGCTTACGTCCTATCCATATCTCATATGAAGTTTTAACCATAGATTTACTTGGAACCCTATTTAAAAGATAGCAAATCGATTTGAGTATATATCCCAAGAGGAATATCGGCAAGCTGGCAAAATCCATCATGAATCAGATCATGTCTAAGAGAGTCTGATTCCTCCTTTCAGATACACCATTATGCTGTGGTGTTTCTGGAGGAGTCCATTGGGAGAGAATCCCATTCTCTTCTATATATATGAGAAACTCACCAGAAAGGTATTCTCCTCCTTGGTCAAATTGAAGAGTTTTAACATTCTTTCTAATTTGTTTTTCTACTTCACTTCAGTATCATTTGAACATTTTAAATAAATTCGACTTATGTTTCATCAGATAGACATATCCAAATCTGGATAGACAATCTGTGAAAGTGATGAAGTAGACATATCCACCTTCGGCATTAGTACTCATTGGTCCACATACTTTAGTTTGTACTAGTCCTAAGAGTTCAGTGGCTCTCTCACCTTTCTTAGTAAAAGGTGACTTAGTCATTTTACCAAGAAGACAGGATTCACAGGTTGGAAGCAATTTATAATCACTACATTCGTGGATATCCTCTTGAGCCAACCTACTTATCTTGTTCTTCTTTATATAACCCAACCTACAGTGCCATAAATTGATATCTGTCACATTATCTAATTTAGGATGTTTGCTAATTGAATAGACTACATTAATAGGTTGTGATAACATATATACACCATTATTCAATTATCCATAGAAGCAGTAACACCATTCACAATGACATTATAAACTTGTTTCTTTATTAAAATTTTATAATTGTTCATTGCCAAAAGGCCTATAGAAATGATATTTAAAAAGAAACTAGGATAGAAATGATAATTACTAAGAACAACGGTATGAGGTTCAAATACAAATTTTAAAATTTCTAAAGCTAGAATTTGAATTGATCTTCCATCTCCAACATTCAGAAATCTCTCATCTTGCTCGAATCTTCTACTGATCTGCAACTCCTACAATAAATTGCAAATATGATAAGAGCTTTCGATATCTAATACCCAGTCAGTAATATCACACACAGAGAAATTACAAGGAGTTATCATATAAATATCTTGCCCAGTAATAGCTTGCTTCTTTCTCTGCCTGTTTGGATCTAGGGAGGTAATGTACTGAGGATAGTTCCTCTTTCAGTGCCCCCACTTCTTGCAAAAGAAGCATTCGGTTTAACTCTTATCGGGCTTGGTTTTTTGGGTCTGAGCCTGCACAGATGTCCTAGCCTGAACATGCACCTTCTTGGTTTTCTTCTTATTGTTCTTCTTCTCTTTCTCAATGGGTCGAGAACGAGAAGATGAACCTCTCACTAAGTTCATCGACTCTTTGTGGAGCTGGTGATCCTTCTCAAAGTTCTTAAGTAACCCTAGTAACTCATGGTAATCAACATCAGGCTTTGACATTCTATAATGTGTAAGAAATGGGAGATAAGACTTGGACAGCGAGTTCAGTATTGCATCTTTCTCAAGTTATTTGTGCAAGAGAAAGTCGAGCTTGTTCAAGTACTCTATTAGCTTGATCATGTATAGTACATGATCAATGATAGAGGCTCCATCCCGCATTCTGACATTGAAGATGGTGCAACTAGTCTTATGCCTCTCAACGTCATCGGGTGTGCCAAAAGAATTCTCCAATACTTGGAGCATTTTATTTAGCTGGACTGTCTCAAATCTGCAACTGAACTCGTCGCTCATTGCAGCCAACATAATTCAGCTCACCATGGTTCGATCATTGAGCCACTTCTGATAAGTCTCTCTAACTGTTCCACATGCATTGGCAGTTAGCTCCTTAGGTGCAGGATCCGTCTGCACATATATGATCCGTTCATGCTCCAGGACAATCTTCAACTTTTGGTACCAACTACCAAAGTTGGGTCCCACCAACTTATCATTATCCAATAATGATCGAAGTGATAGGAAAGTAGCCATATCTGCACAAAGAAAAAACATAACCTAATTAGTAATTAATTTATTAAACCTAGAGATTTAGACTTTAATCAAAAGGGTCTTCCACTATTTTATTCAAATTAGTAGCCTCTACCTCCAATTCGAGGAATTATCCTAATTCCTTAGTGGATACTAGAATCCACATAAACTGTACACATGCCCAAGTTTGGTTGGCCCACCCATATACATCTAAAGGTAGGTTCATCATCAATTCTTTCTCCAAATAATTTTTAATAATTAGATTTTGCCCCAGGCCTTGATCAAATTGACTTTGGCCTTCTCAGAAAAAGGTCCAGTTAGGTCCAACCATTAACATGACCATACTTGGCCCATCCAATCAATGAATGATTAGGCCCAACTTTGGTTGGCCCCCCTGACCACCATTTAGAAAGATGTATCCAAGAGATCATATAATGAATGATAATTCCATCAACCGATAAGCATCAGGCCTTTAGGCCTCCAATGATTATCCAAATGATGGACCCATTATCATCCACTTTAATGGGAGGCTATGATCTAGTTATCATATAATTATTTTATTTTAGGGATCTAATAATTTTAGAGGATTTATTTATAGAAGTGAGTAGGTCAGATTAACCAGCTTGTCATGATCCTCCCACTGGCTTCACCAAGTTAGCTTAAGGAAGATAACTAATAGGCTGGTCTACGAGTACCTAAATCAGTCACACTAATTTACCTAGCTGACATGGGTCAACTCAAATTGTCAAGTGATCTGATCAAAATGCAATCTCACCAAGAAGGCCAGGTAAGTGAGATCTGTGGAAGGGTCTACCAAAGCTTGCCTTAGACACTATCAAAAATGGCTAGGTAATTGGGCTATCAATTAAAAACCATCGATCGTATATGCCAAACTTATCCTAGACACCAACTGATTTAATTAGTCTTGATTAGATCAACCTAACAATTAGAGCTAGATCTCTTAGCCAAGAATCAAGTTCATTTGGTTTTTGTTAAAGACATGGACTTGACCAAGTACAACTACTGTAATTGATCTAGAAAATCCTTGACCTAATCTAAGTCAATAATTGATTAGATTTAGTCAATTCTCTAATTAAATCCATTCTTTAATCTATCCTTAGGTCTAACTCGATTAATGGACCTAATTCCCACTAACCCATTAACCCAATATGGTATGATTCATGTTATAGGATCTTCAATTTACAATCCTAGAACCTAATCAAACAACTTTTTAATTCTTAATTAAGTTTTGGGCTGAGGGTTGGGATTTGGCTTTTTGAAAATAATTTTCATGTTTGTAAAATATTTTTACAATATGGTTTTATTAACCAAGTTGCATGTTTGATTCATAATGAATATGTAAGTAAAATAAATATAAAACTACTTTAGATCTAATCTAAACAGGTTTGCATAATTAAAATAATTTCAATAATTATCAATCATAAATCTTCCTAGATTAAATCTAATACTTTTATGATGATTAAAATTAAATTAAAATATTTTTAATTAGATTATAAAATTTTTTAAATCTAATCTAAAATTTTATGATTAAGATTTTAGATCAGCATGTACTAGGATAACTTATCCATTGTAAAGGATAAACCTTATAGCAGGACAACCTTATGGCAGTCCATGCAATCTAAAATATTTTATTTTTAGATCTAAAACTATTTTAAATCTATTAAATTATAAATAAAATTAAATTAAATCTAATAAATTTATGATTAGAGTCAGATCATCACGAATCAGGACAACCTTTTCACCATAAGGGATAAACCTTACAGCAGGACAATCTTATGGCAATTCGTGAGAGATAAATTTTTTAATTTTAGATTTAATAATTAGATCTAATCTATGAAATAATCTAAGCATGCATAAAAATCATGTAATAAGAATCTAGACTCTGATACCAATTGTACGAACCAGATCTAGGGTTTCAGGACTAGATCTTAAAACTTTTTCAAGATCAGGCAGCGAAAGATTAAAATCAATCAAAATTAATCTAAAATATCCTAGATCTAAGATCTTTTTTTATGATTATTGCATGGTATTTAAAATAGAAATTAAAAATTAAATAAGAAAGAAAAGGTTGATTATATCAACCTAGATCTATACTACATCTAATGCAGCTATAAAATAACAGATCGGAGCTATTACCTAAGCAAGTTAGATGTTCTAACATACTGATCCAGGCTTGAGAATGAAGTCATGAGTTGCATATGCATCCGACCTCTAGAAGTCATTCACACGAGCCCACGAACATGATCAGAGATCCTGATGTAGGAAATCAGCATAGTATGCTAGCACTATGCTGATCCCTCTTCGACGGTCGATCTGATGCTTTTTTCTTCAAAACTTGAATACTCCAAAATATCAAAAAAAAAGTAGAAGATTTGTGATGCTAATACACCTCTCAAAGGCTCACAAAAAGGGAGGAAGAGATCTGAAACAAAAACCCTAGAAGAAGACCCTCTTCTTCTTCTTTGTTCTTTTTCTAGACACCCTGATTTGTGTTTTTAATATCTCCATGACCCAAATGAATTTTTCTTTGATTTTTCTATACCAAAGAGACTCCCAAATTTCTACAATCCATAAAAATTTTAATAAAAAATTCTCTTTAAATAAAGAGATATGTAGAGTCCAAGTTAGATCAAAAATCTAGATCAGGAAGGACCAAATAAGAAAAGTTGTAGGGGCGCCCCACCTTTTTTTTCTGCCATGGACCACCAAGGGAGGATGAAAATAAACCAAAAAAAAATGTGTGTGTGTGAGAGAGAAATAAGGGAGGTGGTGGCATGAAGGGAAGGAGAACTTTTAGTTGACTGGGAATTCTATCTCATAGAATCCTAAGCGAAATCAACTTCCCCTTTTCACTTGGTCATGCAACAAAATTTCATATGAGAAATAGAAGAGAGAAAGGGGGCATGAGAAGCCATTGGGCATGGAGAATTTTAAGTAAAAACATAAAGAGAAAGGGGTGGGGCATGAGGATTAGGTGGCATAAGGAATAGTGAGTCCTAGTCACACTAAGACTCCTATTTTGACCTCCTGCAACACTTGCACTAAGTCAAACATTAACCGTATTGATCATTTAACCCTAAAATGATTCTAAATTGCTGATCAACCATTCGATCAAAATATAAACTCTAATATGTGTGACCTCATAGATTTGAATCTAAGCTGGTAGTACAGGAATACATTTTTGTACCCATCAAAGTGACCATCTAGCAATAATACCCGATGGTCGGATAGGTCAAAGGTGTAGAACACCATCCTTAGAATCCATACGGATATAGTTTTTATATAATTCATTCCCTTGGCCATAATGCTCGTAGGACACCTCAAAGTTCAACTGTCAACACTAATCAGGTTGTTCACATTGTATTTCAAAATATAAAATCCATCTAATGGATTATCCTGGACAAGATTTTGCTATATTGAAATACAGTGATACATTCTTCTCGAACTCTTAGAGTGGTCAATTCCATCTTGATCATACTCTGACTTTGTAAGTATTTGACTGTGCCTAGAAGTCTCTCATTACTGAATTAAAAATTTAGTTAGTCCGGTACCAAAGTACAGTGAGTTGCTTATAAGTCATTGAGGTGATCCTAAATCTAAGGAAAACTTATACCTATACCTTATCAGAGACATTCTCAACCATAGAATGCTCTAGAGTTGGTCACGTTAAATGATGATGTACCTATATATCTCACCTATATGCCATTCCAATGTCTCCACACTCCTTGGTTAAGAGGACAACTAACCTATATAGCATATAGCGACCTATGCTTGATGGATGCTGTCATCCTAATTTACAACCCATCATTTGGTCATGAACAAATTTAAGGACTAATCGATAAATCCTCTCTTTATCGAAACTAAATAGTCCTAAGAACTTCATCATGATGATGAAGTTCATTAGAAGATGTAAATTTATGATGAAAAAGATGCTAAAATTTTTTTATTAATTAATAAATTAATTATAATATCTCAACCATCATCAGGCTGATGATTGGCTTTGGAACATAATTTCCAACATATCCAACTAATGGATCCATTATCATCCACTTTAATAGAAGGCTGTGATTTAGTTCATAATAATTATTTCATTTTAGGAATCTAATAATTTTAGAGGATTTAATTTGAAGATGAGGAAAGGTCAGATGAACCAGCTTGTCATGATCCTTCCACTAATTTCACCAAGTCAGCTTAAGGGAGACCACTAATAGCCTACTCTAGGTGCACCTAAATCAGTCAAACTAATTTACCTAACTGACATGGGTTAGCTCGAATAGTCAAGTGATCCAATTAAAATATAATTTTATCAAGAGGCTAGGTAAGTTCGTTCAGTGGATGGGTCTGCCAAAGCTTGCCTTAGACACTATCAGAAATGGCCAAGTAAGCAAGCTGCCAATTAAAGACCACTGGTTTGGTTTACCTTAGACACCAACTGGTTTAATTAGTTTCAATTAGATCAACCTAATAGTTCATGTTGGATCATATAGCCAATAATCAAGTCCATCTTGGGTCTCATCAAAAACATGGACTTGACCATCTACAACTATTGTAATTGATCTAGAGAATCCTTGACCTAATCTAAGATAATAATTAATTAGATTTAGTCAATTCTCTAATTAAGTCCATTCTTTAATCTAACCCTAGGTCTGACCCAATTAATGGATCTAATCCTCACTAACCCATTTAACCCAATGTGTTATGATTTGTTTCTTAGGATCTTCAATTTGCAATCCTAGATCCTAATCAAATAACTTCTTAATTCTTAATTAAATTTTTGGGCAAAGGGTTGGGGTTCGACTTTTCGAAAATAATTTTTATATTTATAAAATATTTTTATAATATGGTTCTATCAACCAAGTTGCATGTTTGATTTATAATCAATATGCAAATAAAATAAGCATAAAACTATTAGATATATAGCCCTAGAAGCCAGAATTGGCTGACACTTGTAATACACTTCTAAGGGTAAAATTATAATTTTGACTAATATCAATAAAATGGGTTATTTTTTATCATATATGTATATTTAGTGTCTGTGATACATCCTTTGAGTTAATGGTAATGATAATTCATATTTTCAAGAGTTGAAAATTTAAGACATGAATAATCATTGTTAACTCATAAAATGCACCCGACCGTAGGATCATCACAAGGATGGTGACTGATCCAGAAGGTTGGTGTACAATTGCTTCTCTTTAGTAGATGAGTCTTGAGTCTACGGTGTGGAGACATTGGAGTGAGAGTATAGGTACTCATTAGAGAACGAGGGCATTGAGCGAGACCACCTCGAGTAGTCATTAGGGAGTCTACCTTCTCGTCAATGACTGACTCGATGCTGCAGTAGTGTGTCTGGTTCTTTGACCTGAGGTGCATCGATAGTTCACCTTAAGGGTATTATAGTTTGACTACACCATTACTCGGTCTCCTAGCCATTCGGAACCCTGAGGTGTATGTTGGCTATAGCATGTTCATTGTAGGAACTAGATGGCATCAAGATGGAATCTATCTACCTTGGTGGTAGAGGAGCAGCCCTATGATGATCATAAGAATCAAGTCCAGAAGTCCATGGCCATGGTAGAGTGAAATAATAGAAAGATTTTCTATTTAGATTTTCACATCGAACTCGAATCGAATGATTACATCATATGACAGAAACTAGGGTTTAACGAGTTCACCTTAACCCTAATCTGATCGGGACTCAAGATAGAAGAATTTAATCACACAGGTAGCTGCACCAAGAGGTTCACATTCAGCTCTGATGTATTGCCACCATATACTGCTAGGTGTCACTGGTAGATTTTGGGAGCAATTAGAATGATTTAGATAATCGATCATTCTAGCTGTTCGAACGAGAAGAGTTCTGATCCATCGAAAGGAGTTTCGATGATGTTGATGATAGAGATCATGACATATCCCATTACCATGCAGAATTGAACCTAATTGGGTCACACAAACAAAGGTTTGAATCTGGTGATCATCAATTGAATTGGTCTAGTTGAATTGATCTGAATGAGATTCAATTAGGTTCAAGGAAATCGTGCTAACATTCGATTGAACCTAACGTTCTACTTTTACTATCATAAATAAGTTGTCCTGCCTCAGCCAAAGGAGTTTGTGCTCAATCAGAGGCCTTCATATAAATTGATTGGAGGTTGTCCAAGTCAGAAAAGGTTGTCTTATTTTGTAAGACATTACCTGCCATTTTTGGTCACCTGCCATTTCTTGTTCTTTGACTTTGGTCAAAATTCTACCTTTGACTGGTCAAATGTTGACTATTAATACTTTGACTTTTGATGACATGTCATGCACCTATTGGAGAGCTGGTGGGGGTTTGTTCTCCTACTAGAACCTGGTAAGGAGGAGGGCGCACGCCGCCCTAGGTGTGTGCCCAAGTTGGAGATGCCTAGGAGTCCCTATTGGATAGGGACTCCATCTCCTTTTTGGATTCCAATTAGAGTTCTCCTAAGAACCAACTTTGGCTGATCTTAGGTGCCCTCTAAGGAGGAATCCAGGGGACTCTATTTCCACCAATCAGATTTAGATCTGATTTCACAAAGAGTTATGATTGGTTGGGAAGAAGAGGAGTTGGATCACGCTTAGTCTATAAATAAGATCCTGCGCCCAACTCAAACACATATAGATGATTAGAATCCCCACGCCCCAAGGCTGCCTCTCCCCTCTTCCTCCACTCCAAACCACCTTCTCCCTCTCCTCTCCACATCCAATAGGGTTTTGGACCTTTGTTGGTGCAATCTAGATAAGAGAAAGGCGAGTGAAAGCTAGAAGGCTGCACTGCTGCATAGGACGATTGCTGATCTTCAGAAGGAGTTTTGAAGATCCTTCAGATCAGATCCAAATCTGATTGTTGGAGATGTGATAGAGAAGAAGAGGATCTCTAGATCCAATTGGAGTGGATATCGTTAGAGGCCAGGCACTTGCATGGCTAGATCCAGAACCTTCCGCTGCATACAGGATCATCAACGGGTAATAGGATTACCCATATCAAGGTAAGTTAAATCTGATTTAATTTATCTAATTTTATTTTAATTTCCAAAATAATAATAATTAGATCTAAAATATATCAAGATCTGATTGAGATCAAGAAAATTTTTTTTGAAATATATCTCTTGATCTGATCAGACCTGAACGAACCTGGACCGGAAAATCAGGATTTCTCCTTCAACTGGTATCAGTGCTATGATTCTAAAAGTATTTAGATCTAATTTTAAATTTATTTTAAATTAGAAATAAAATGATTAGATGTCACATGAGAATGTGATCAGATCTAAAAAAAAAAAAAAAATTAAATGATTTGGATCTAAGATTAGGAAATATGCATGCTAGTTCTAAAATAGAATTAGTTCTATAGATAGTCTTGCATGTTTTAATATTAATCTAATTAATCATCTTTATATTATATTATTTACTATTTTTGATATTATAATGGTTATAATGATATCTAAAAAGTAGTAAATAAAAAATTATTTAATTTTAAATATCATATTGAGATATGATTGATGCATGTCTAGACTAGTTGTGTAGAATAGTTCTACTAATTATCTAGATTAGAATTTATTTTGATTAGATCAATTTAAATCTATATTTTTAGATTATTATAT